>CM032483.1:18906907-19157339 GCA_019059595.1 Marasmia exigua | reverse complement strand
ACAAAAGCAAAACAAATGCACTAAATTAGGGTAAGTACATTTTAGTCTAAACATTGCTCAACAGATGGCGCTGTGCAAAATTAAATCGCACAAGCGTTTTGGTTTTTTCCCACATATATATACCCCTGTAAATGCTTAACCCACGAGGTACTTGCATCATTGCTTGACACCTCAATATATGATATATTTATGAATCAAGGCTTTTATTCCTGAAACCTTGTCACCTTGCTATAGGGTTGTACATTGGCCTTTCTCTAAAAAAATCCGGTTTAGTTGCTAACAATATAATGTGTCGCTAGTGTGCCCTATCCGTCACCTAAATATTGAAGTGAGAATCAATCAACAACAACAAACATTTGACAGATTTATACACCTTGATGTGTGGCTGTCCGTACATCCTGCACGGTGAGTAATCGATGTACAAAAGGAACCATTTTTACCCAAACGGTGCCGATTGACAGCTCAGTAGTTTGGGCGCCGATTGAGACATAATCGTCGCGGGTTCGATTCCACCACCAACACTTGGTAACATTGATGAATATTTCAAGTACACCTAAGTATGCCATGCTTTTTCAAAGGCTTATTAATTTCATAACACAAATAAGTGATTCGATAAACGTGATAGATATTAACAAGGTATATTGTAAACAAACAGTAAATATTATCTGCTTCCGATAAAAAGGTAACTGATAAATATTTTACGGTGATAACAAAATGATGGCTGCAAAACCTTATCATGAAAACTGCTTGATAAATGAGCTTACTATTTTTATTACACTCAAAATTTTTTGTTCTCAATTCATCCATCCCGAGCTTTAAGCTCAATCTGTGGGCGCCATTTTCTCATTTTGATTCGTGTCTATAGATGAATCATAAAATGAGAGTGAAGCATAGCTGCCCGAGCCTCGACTCTACATAGAGACCAATACTAAAACGCGCCTCGACTCCAAGCGTCCGGCCGCGTCGCCACCTGGCCAAAACTTTATTATGAAAAGTACTTGATGAATGAGCTTAATTACTAATTCTATTCTGGCCGTGTGGTCCCCGGCAGAGTAGAATAGGCCACCCTCACTCTTACCGAGGTGTCGTAACAGGCGACTAAGGTAAAGCTGCTGGCATGATCATCAGCACCCAGAGAAGGAAAACTCGGCATTTATATCAAAACCCTCGCCAACCCGTCTGCCCAGCGTGGTGAGTATGGCAATTACCCCTCATGTGATTGAGGGAGGCCCGTGCCCCAGCAGTGGGGACTTAAATGGGCTGACGATGATGGACTAATTCTATTACATTCCAATTTTATGACAAACTTTTTCATCCATCATGAGCTTTAAGCTCGATCTGTGAGTTTCAGATAAGCTCGGCCCGATGGCACACATAGATTATAGAGTACTCGATGCTCAATGAGAACTTCTATGGAAATGAGGTGGCTGTCGTAATTACAAGCATACTGGAGTATCCGTTTGCTATTTATATAGAGTATCTATTAAATTATATTCGTCGGCAAGTTTAATTGACACTTTTCAGATAAGAAAACATTTATTGACATCAATAACAATGAGACAGAAAACAAGACATTTTTTTACGTCATAGGACGGATCGCCTGATGGTAAGCGATTGCCGCCGCCCATAGACACCCGCGACACCAATGGAGTCACAAATGCGCTGAGAACCTTTAAAACCCCCTTTCCCCAGAATTCGGCCGCGACCCTCACTCACGCAGCGAAACACAGCACAGTGCTGTTTCACGCCAATTTTCTGTGAGGCTGTGGTACTCCGGTCGAGCCGGCCCATTCATTCCGAAGCGGGACTCTCCCACAGTCTGACATTGTGGTCATCAAGGTTCCTCAGCATATGCAAGCAACCGCTGCAGCGTTGTAGGCTGAAACTTTTTCACGCCTGGGAAAAATTGGGGCGCGGTGGCCATCTTAGACCCGCTATAATCCAACATAACTAGAACATTCTCAATTAATTCAACTTTAAAAAAAAGGTTCATCCGTTCAGAATCTACGATGTCACAAGACAGACAGATGTGTCGAACTTCGTTATAAATTGGTGGTTTTGCGTCGGGGTTAACATTTACAGGCTGGACGTATACTGGACGTACACCTAGATATTTTTAAATAAAGAATATATTATAAAATAAATACATCTCTTCATGCCAGCAGCTTTACCTTAGTCGCTGTTAGCGACGGCTCATGTGTTTATTTTTAAATTAAAAAAAAAGAACCTGTCATTCTAATCTGTCATTGTAAAAAAATTGTTCAAATTTTCTTTTCGCGGCAACTTTATTTCGCGTGTTTTTCCATATTATATAATTTCTTCGTAACGAAACGTGTTTGTATTGTGAACCAGCCCGAAGTAAAGTCTTCAGACGCCTTTTACGACACCTCGGTAAGAGTGAGGGTGGCCTATTCTACTCTGCCGGGGACCACACGGCAACCACACCCAGAGAAGGAAAACTCTGAATTTATATCAAAACCCTCGCCAACCCGTCTGCCAAGCGTGGTGAGTATGGCAACTACCCCTCATGTGATTGAGGGAGGCCCGTGCCCCAGCAGTGGGGACTTAAATGGGCTGACGATGACATCTCTTAGCTCTGTAATAGTCCTAAGTACTTATAGCGTATTTTAATCTAAGTAACTAGTCTTAATGTCTACCTTTTTGTGTCTATATTTAACTAGATTTTACTAATGTTTGAATTAAAGTAAGATAGCTCTAAATACGTTGCGGGTGTCCATCTATAGGCGGTGGCAAACGCTTACCATCAGGTGATTCGTCTGCTTGTCTGCCACCTGTGTCATAAAAAAATACCTGTAATACATAATTCTCTTAGTACAGGTAAATAACAAGTAAATAAAACGAAATTCTTAAGTTTGTTATTTACTCAAGAATAAATTGCAAAAGATTGCTATAAAAATATCAACTATTGATTTAGCAGTCTCATCTTAACTGGTGGTCAAATATTTGTAATAATATATCCACTGAATATTGTAAACTACTTTGCACTGCCTTCCCTATTATTATGAATACGATATTTCTTTCCTCTACCCAAAGGTTGTCTGGAAGAAATCGCTACAAGCGATAAGACCGCCTTATTGTACTGTCTGTTGCTGTTGTATCATGCTTGTATTTTATTTTTGTGCAATAAAGAATATCTATCTATCTATCTATCTAAATATACAATATTGACGAGACTATCGACAGCTCATGTCGAATCAAGTACTTACAAATTTCGTCAGCTTAGTAACGCGTTCAGTGGTCTAATTGGTAGAACATTCACCCGGATTGTGGAAGGTGTGGGTTCGTGTCCCGCCTGAACACGAGATGAAATTTTTAAGTGGGTTATTTAGGATGTTTAAGATTGCTATAAAAATATTAACTATAAAAATAATAAGTCTCTATCTCTATAACTATGTATGACCATTTGTAAAATTAAAGCTAATACAACTGAACTAAACTGAAAGGTAGGTAGTCAGTACATTCCACATTAAAAAAAAATTGTACGCGTATTTTTTACCCAACTACGGCAAAGCCAAAAAGGAAGTGTTATGATTTTAGCTGTCCATGTATGTCGTTGTGTGTTTGTATGTTCCCCGATTCTGCCTAAACTCATCGTCAGCCCAATTAAGTCCCCACTGCTGGGGCACGGGCCTCCCTCAATCACATGAGGGGTAATTGCCATACTCGCCACGCTTGGCAGACGGGTTGGCGATTTTTGATATAAATGCAGAGTTTTCTTCTCTGGGTGCTGATGATCATGCCAGCAGCTTTACCTTAGTCGCCTTTTACGACACCTCGGTAAGAGTGAGGGTGGCCTATTCTACTCTGCCGGGGACCACACTGCCTAAACTACCAAGCCGATTTATATGAATGAGGTATCATTTAATAAAAAGAACACGGTATTACAAACACTTAAACTTGTTTTACAACAGACAGGCAGCTAATCCCATACACACTTTGTTAATTAATTCACCATTATCTCTCGAATGTCAAGTGACAAGCCAGCGACAAGCCGAACACTCTGGGCGTAGTCACCTCTGAGTGTTACACAAAAATGTGGAACACCTTACGAGTGGAAGAGTTGCCTGCTTAAAGGAAACATTCGCTTTTGTTACTTTTTCCAGTTACACATTACAAAACCAAACAATTCATTTCTTTCATTACAAAGCCAAACATTATTTGTCAATGAAAGTCATGTAAATACAATATGGTGCCACTGCCGCATGCATGCTTGACCGTGGGAGAGCCACGCTTCGGCATGAATGGGCCGGCTCGACCGGACCACGGCCTTACACAGAAAACTGCGTGCACTGTGCTATGTTTCGCTGCATGCGTGAGGATACCGGAGGCCCAATCAACGGGAGTTTAAAGGTTGGCAGCGCACTTGTGACTCCAATGGTGTCGCGGGTGTCTATCGCGGCGGCAATTGCTTACCGTCAGGCGATCCGTCTATGCGCGTGCCACCTATCTCATTAAAAAAATACGGTCACCCCATTGGTATGGCATGGTGGGAACACAGGTAGTTCAGAAGAGCGATGGTCTCAGTAGATAAGAAGGCAAAAATTTCAGCAGAGGCAATTTTCTTGTTTCGTAATTTTTAGAGCGTGTTTTTTTGGTAATCGGGTTTTAGTATTTAAATTTTATTATTATTTAACATTTTTTCAGTCATGTAAATAACATTACATATTTGAAATGTGCTAAAAAATCTCTTTCATTTGATACCCCACACGGTACCGTCAAGTTTTTTTTTTAGTTTCTTACTCTCGTGACGTCATGTCGCCTATAACCAGAAGACAATCAAGACGCTTCTAACGACACCTCATTTGTTCAAATATGATAACTAGTTTAGAAGTTATGAGGGAATCGATGAACAACCATACACACATAGATACATACATACAGGTCAAAATCATAACCCTCCTTTTTGCTTCGCCGTGGTCGGGTAAAAATTGATGACACGTATCAGGTTACTACGATTTGATACGATTCCGCAGTTGATATTGAACCGAATGTGTTTGACATTAAGGTAAGAATCGACTGAGGAAGTCTCACAGTTTTTGTATACTTTTGATGTGTGGCTCACAATAAACAGTGTTGATAGGATTATGGTGTATTTTGCTGATTCCTTTTTCTTTTTGTTGTGTTTGGTAACTATTTTTTTTTAAATGTTAAGTAATTATTTCAGTTAAAGCTGACAGCACTGTAAGCGCAACAAGCCTCGCCGTGGCGCGCACGCATCATGTGCCATTAGGTGAACGACAGCTCCCAACTAGATCACACACGATACAATGCGCCCGCGCGCGTGTCAGGGCAAGTGGCCAATCAGATTTATAGACGTGGATTTTTGTCATCGATCGACGGTGAAGTTAACTTATATTATATGGTCACCGCCAGTGGGATATAGCCGCTCTCCCCCACATACATGGGATCTCACTCGTCTTCGTGCGGGATTATTCAGTGGGTATAATACATTTCTATGATTTATTTATTATTTATGAGAAAGTGTGGCAACGGTAGGCGAGTCCCTGAATGGTAATTGATCACCGCCGCCCATGGACTCACCACACAAGGGAGTGGAGATGCGTTGCCGGCCTTTGGAGGTATAGGTTTGTTTTCGTGAAGATCTCAATTTCGTACGCGTTCGGAATACCGCTGCGGGAAAGTTGATTCCACAATGAGGAGCTGCGTGGAATAAAACAATTTCATAGGTCCCACCACACATTTCATTACTATATTTACGATTCGATGTCACCCTTAAACAGGTGACAAGGTTTCCAAGTTTCACCGAGCGAGTGAGGGTACTTTAGGCAAAATGCGGAAGAAAGGGAATTAACAGTTTGGCAACACTCTTGTGACAAAACCTGGTGTCGCGTGTGATACCTCTGGTCCTGTGCCACCTATCACTTAAAGATAATAAACAAAAAAAAACTGTGAAATAAACGCCTTCAAAAACCACGAACTAAAAAGTGTAAAATAATATTTCCAACACTTTATACACTCGAGAAAAGGTTTTAGGCGGTTTTTTTTCACAGATTTTTTCTAAGCCTTTTAGTGTCTCAATTTTTTGGCAGCTCTCCCCCTCCCCCTCCCTCTTCCACCCTCGCAAAATAACTAAAAAACTAATTGTGAGTACAGGTTTAAAAGAATTATCCTTTAACTCATTACCGTTGACCTTCCATCATCAGCAGAGCCACAAAATCAATACAGTCAGGCGTAAATGCTGGTGCAATTTTGAAAAAAGATACCAAAACATTACGTGTCCCTATATAATTTGAGAGTTCCCTCAATTATTTTAGGATCCCATCATCAGATCCTGATATCCTGATCATGGTACCAATCCGGGACTATCTACTTTCCAACTAAAAAAGAATCATCTAAATCGGTTCATAAATGGCAGAGTAATCGGCGAACAAACATAAAAAATATATATATATACATGACGAATTGAGAACCTCTTTCTTTTTGAAGTCGATTAAATAGTTTTATTTTACAGTGCAAAAAAGCAAATTAATTTTTTTGTTCCGTGTGTTTAGGAGTAATTCGTTTTTAGATATAGTTATTTAAAATAACTATCTCATAAAAATACTAATTAATATATCAAAATAGTACGTTGATTACATCCGTAAGGATGTAATGAGCTGTTAATACGTTTTGACAAGTAAAAGATTGACAGGGCAAAAAGTACCTAACTTGTAAGGTAAGTAACCTTTTTCATAACTTTGAGTTTTAAGCCCATATAGATAGATAGATAGATATTCTTTATTGCACAAAAATAAAATACAAGCATGATACAACAGCAACAGACAGTACAATAAGGCGGTCTTATCGCTTGTAGCGATTTCTTCCAGGCAACCTTTGGGTAGAGGAAAGAAATATCGTATTCGTAATAAGGGAAGGCAGTGCAAAGTAGTTTAACAAATGAAATTGAGAATGGCAGAAATATACATACTAATATTAATAACATACATATTAATATTAATATTATTACATTACATAAATAATACATACATACCCAATATATATACATAGATAATTTATAACAAAAATGCAATAAAATAATTCTTATAGATAGGGTATAATGACCAGAGAGCAGACCACATAAAAAAGGAATATATATATATATATATATATTATATATATATATATATATATGTATATGTTTATTACCCATATGATTGTAGTTAACCGTGAGTGTGTGTCTCTCTTCGATCATCATTACCTACATCGATGGTGTCTCTAGACCGATCCAAAGAGGTAAAGCTTTTGGACCGCATGTCACCCCGTACGACGTCAAGTTTGTTCAAACAACACGACTCTTAAGGTGACGGGTAGGGCACACTAGCGACGCCAATCGATTTTAATTTTTAGCTACTAAATAGTTTTTTAGATTTTCGCGTTGCATTATAACTAAAATGTATCAATACGGGGATTAACACGATATTTATTATGTGAAACAACATTGTGTACTCACATATTTGTCTCGACGTTTCGGCAACGTTACAGCAGCCGTGGTCACGAGCGGACCACAATGTTGTTTCACATAATAAATATCGTGTTAATCCCCGTATTGACATTTAGCTACTAATCCAGATCTATTTTAAACAATTTCGGGTTTATTAAATAACCATGCACAAATGTTGGGTCCGTTTTTGTACGCGAAAAATATATTCACGCCAATAGTGGTCGCTTTTGGCGTGAATCAATTTTTCCCGTACGCGTTGGACCCAACATTTATGCATGGTTCTTTAATAAATAGTATAAGTGTTTGCCGAGATGTTGTAGCCCCGAAATTATTGGTTTAGTAGCTAACAATTAAAATCGATTGGCGTCGCTAGTGTGCCCCACCCGTCACCTTGAGGTGTCCCAAACATGTCGTTTTGGAGACCAGGGTACGCTTAGACCATGATCAGGATATATGGTAATTACAATGCAGCTACTGCCATTGATCTTCGCAACCATTTAACCAGCGTGGAACCAGACCAACTGAATCATGGTTACACGTTTTAGAAGCTATCCGAAACGAACGACACGTAATTTTCCCTCACTGTTTGATTATTTCTCACGGTAAAAATACGCACATATCTTACACACAGAACTACCATCAATAAATATGAACATAAGTAGTTATTAAAGGAATTGTCTATAGGTAGGTTTATACAGGGTGTAACTGTGAACATTTACATCCCTTTAACCACTTGTTCTACTAACCATTATGAACAACATTGTTCTATCACTTTTGGAAATTTCGCCATGAAAAAAATGTCAACTTTTCATACAAAGTCAGTCAGTGATTAAGTCATTTTGTTTCTGGGTGTCTAAAAAAATTCGATGAATTTTGAAAAGATCGTTGAGCAAATGTTGTTAGAATGGTTGGTAAAAAACACGTGGTTAAAAAGGGATTTATTATTTATTTATTCGGGAAACAAACAATTCAGTTGTTTTAAATAATTTACACAATTAAATAATCAAATTCAAAATAATTCTTTATTTGGCATAGGCTATACCATCACTTACAAAATCCGTACATACATTGATATGATTAACAACACTATTTATAAGTACTTATGTATACTTTACATGTTAATACATGATATATGTGATACATAAAATATACTAAGAACATAAATAAACATAATGCGATTTCTACCGGCTCGGAAAGTTGTTTCTGGTCGAGAAGATACGGCAAGAAACTCGCCAGGTACTCTTTTTAAGCGCCAACTTTTTACAAGTTTATTATCCTCATACCCAAGTCATAAAGTCTAAGGCAACACACAAATAGAATGAGCAAATAAAAAGATAAATATGAGTAAACCGAAGAGGACCAGTCCCCAAAGGTGGCACCTGTTCACAAGTTTGCCGTATGTGTTCAGCCATCAGTCACTCAACCATATTAGATGGAATGTAAGACCCGCCACATAACGCCACAACCGCAGAGACATTGAGTAGCATGACTACTAGGTCCCTCATAGGTCACAGAGTACTTAATCCAATACTAACTAAACTGCAGGACGAGGTGTACAATAGTAGGTGGTTCCGCATCTGTCAATGTTCGATTATCAATACTAATCAATTTGGATACATTAATTAAATGCGTGCTAAGCATAAATTTATAAAAATGAGTAATTATTAATAATAATGATTCCAGTAAATATTTATACAATTACTACATGGGGCAGGCACGGAGGTATCATGTCCATGGAATCCTTATCATTTAGTAATCTACAATTGTATAGTACCTTTATCATTAAACAGGTTTTCACGTGGGATTTAAAATTTATGCGTTGGTAACTCACACATTTTGGGACAATATTGACATTTTAATACTTTGACAAACAAATGAACTATATCTTTGAGCTTCAGATTTGGAATCGCGAGCTTGTGTTTATTCTAGTGTAAAACCTGACAATCAGATTTTTTTAGAAACAATATTCAATGTCTTTCGCACGTACAAAATACAGTCCAAAATGGATTGGGAATCTACAGTTACATGTCGATATTCTTAAACAGTTCTTAATACACAAATCAGCTAAGTTTCCCACAGAAAAATTAAATGTCAAAAATTAAATTATAAAATAAATGCAAAAAATAAAAAAAATTACGAATAATAATAGATAAATAAATAATAACAGTCAAAATACAATAGCAAAATACAATGTCAGGTAATTTAAGAGCTATAACTAAAATTAAATAAAAGAACAAAACACCCTCACAAACCACCTACACCTACATTAAGATTATTATAATATAAAAATGTCGATTCAATCAAATGTCGATGATCAATAATGTAAGATTATTATAATATGTTAGGTTAGGTTATAAATGTCAAAATCATATGTTATATGGATGTAAATGTTCACAGATACACCCTGTATTATAACAGCTAGGTGCATGATGTAGGTATGTAATTTAAAGTCGCTAACGAACTGGGTATGCAAATCTAACGTGCCTTGATTGACATGTCCAAAAACACTTAGGCTACCGTACTTGACCGATCCTCCCACGACTACAATATACAACATATAATTAAACATAATTCGGTCAACCTTAATACCCTATTCCATTGGTTTAAGGTTCTGTTTGTATTGATTCTGGCGTGACATTTAGTCCGCTTCGATCCAAATTAACCCGCCCCCACGTGCTTTTGATTCTGAGTCTGACACACGTTGATTAGAAAAAAAATAGGCGAGTTCTGTTTGCTCTTGCACTCAACATACAAACGGTAACCGATTACCGCTACGTGGCCTTCAACCGGCAACATGAAGAGAAGAGATAAGTTCTCTGGCAACATGATCTAACATGCGTCTTTGAATCTTTTTAGATCCTCATCCTCATTTCAGCGTGTATTTCCAAAAGCTGTCGCTCTGGGGCCTTGGGTATGCTTCGACCATGATTTAGGATTTGGCGAACTTTTTACATGATTATAGACAAATAAAGCTCATTCCTACTCAGACAATGGACAATACGACACAAAAAAATATTACCATTTTTTTGTTTCCTTATTCGAAAAAAAAGGTAACCCATATTTTTAAGTTTTCATTAAATGTGTGTTTTTATTTAAATATATATTTTTTCAAATATTAATTAATATGCCGGAAGTGACGTAGCCCTGAGGCTCAACGCATTGTGATGTCGGTGCTATATGTACCTACAATAAAAAAACTTTAGGCGACTAAGTTATGTGCTGTCACTGTCATTGATTGACGTTTGGTTTTTAGGATGTTGTTTTTTTTAGATGGGATTCACGTAAACATCGACACAAAAGCGAAGCCAGCTGAAGATCGATAAACATGGCGCAATTTGTTCCAAGCATAGAGGATGCCGTGGCATCCTATCCTTTATGCCGCAATTCTATGGTTCCGAGACATGATTTGTCAAAAATACTGTTAAAATCTTAGTGGTTAAAATAGGTAGCAGGATTTGAGAATAATTAACATGTTTTATTATAATTAAGTATTAACCTTCGTTGTATTTCTTGTAGAACCTAGAAAAGCAAGATGGGCGACAGGAAGTGTGAGTTTTTGGGATGGCCATGACAGTTAGGGTTGCTATGCTTTAAAGTTAGAAAATGTATCTAATTACAACAAAGACCACGAGAAGTTGTGAGGCAACGAAGATGAGGGGTGACAAGAAATTTATTTTGTTTGTGATGTCGGAGAATCTACTCTAGTACTTATATACACTTCAACTAATTTGTTCTGCAACACCAAAAAATAACCTACTATGGAAGGAAATAATTATACCACATAATTACTACTTCTCCTTATGTCACCGTTTGACATTTCATTTGTATGAACCTCTGTTTCAGAAACCGGATCCAAAATGTCACACATAATAATCAATAATGAAAAAATAACAACCAGCATTGATTTATTATTATGAGTACTTCTTGTTCGGCTCACTAGCGCCATTCGAACGGGTTTCAAAACAAAAAACTCCAATTTCTTTTTTTTAACCACCCACGAAAATTCGACGGGGTGTTACATGCTGAGGTTGGACCTTGCTGGCCACTTGGTTTTTCCTGGTAATCCATGCAACAGGTGACATACTTATTATTTGTTCCTTTCTGTCTTATTGTTAATATCTTGTTGTAATTGTATTCGTGTTGTGATCAATAAATGTCTTACTTACTTACTTATAAGTTTGACGTGGCTGTGTGTGTATGTGAGTGTATGTGTCCGTGGCATCGAAGTTCCCGAAAGGATGAACCAATTTTGATTTTGTTTTTTTTTTCATTTATTTGGGACAAAAAACAATTTCTGCTCGTTTGTCCTCTATAAAAATTGGAAAAAAACCCTTCGTAGGTAGTGCTGTGTCAACTACCTTTGGTATTGACGTAGGTCACTAAAAACTTCTCCATCGGGCCAGTCAATATAATCCTATGAAGCAATTCACATTTTTTTTTTTTCACAACATCACATACATGATCGACCTGAGATAGGGAAGCTAGCTCAAGCACCTGTGTTACGGATATCAGAACAACAGCGGAAATTACAAATCATATACATATAATAATTTCTTTTGTAAATACATACTTATAATACATACCAAACCCCAGACCATACAAACGACATGTTCATACACACCAAATGTTTGTACTGTGTGATAATTAGGAATGACAAGTTACGGAGCTACATGTCACCACCACACAATGCGTTCGCCAACCTTTCAACTCAAACTCCACGGTACCCTCACTCGCTCAGCTGGCTTACAACACAGGTTAAATAGGAGGATTTGCCCACATCAGTCGGTCCAGGCCGATACCCCCCCCCCCCCTCCCATCATGCCTTTTAATCTTAAAAATGTTAAAATGGCCTCGTTCGTGAAAAAAATCCGGCCCAGTTTTTTTATACTAGACGCGACAAACAAGCAAGCGGGTTAGTGAGAGTAGAACTCTCGTACCTTTTTATTATGTGATAGGTGGCAGACGAGCAGACGGATCACCTGATGGTAAGCGATTGCCGCCGCCTATGGACACCCACGACACCAGCGGAGTCTGCGCTGCCAACCTTTAAACCCCCTTCCCCCGGATTGGGCCTGCGGTACCCTCACTCACGCAGCGAAAGACAGCACAGTGCTGCTTCTGTGAGGCCGTGGTATCACTCCGGTGGAGCCGACTCATTCATGCCGAAGCGTGGCTCTCCCACGGTCAACCTGGTGACAGACACACGAACAGACAACGAAGTCTTAGTGATAGGGTCCCGTTTGCCCTTTAGGGGTGGAACACTAAAAAAAATAATTGGCGACGCTAGTAGACATAACCAAAACCCTTCCATTTTAGATGTTAATTAAATGAAAATAATGTATAATTGCAAGTTAAACTATCCTTCGCGGTTCTACCGGATCCGGAAGTCAGCCGAGGAAATAACGACAAATAACTTAATCATTATTAATCATATTCACCGCTTTTGATTGACAAGATGACAGCTATAGGACCTTAACTACAATTTCAATTATTTTTAAGTACGTTCTCAATATATTTACTCGCTTTTCAAGTTATTATTGCCAAACAGGTGTTGACTTGACTTGTGATGACCTCGAAGCAGGGAGTCTGAGGAAATTTTCGGATTGCATTCTATTCCCGGTCGGGTTTTGGTGTACTATAGGTGGTGTTTGGTCCTTAAAATTGATAGTTAAAGCTATTTTCGCTTTTTAGTTTTTAGCGTGTTTTAATTTTTAGTAAAAAAAAAATATTTCATATTTTTTCGAAAACACCTAGGTCATCATTATGATGAGCAATCTTTTCTAAGTACGGAACCTTTACAGGACATTTTGTTAGACCTTGTCTTAAATTAAATATAAAATTATCATCCAATATCATTTACAGCTGTAAAAAAAAATATGCCTGAAAAACTTTGAAAAAAATTATCGACAAAAATACCGACACACCCCACCTCTAGTACCAATAAAGACGGGCGTTAATGAACTTGTACAGTTTGTAAATAGAACGTTGCGCGGGCGCCGAGAGCCCCCCCCCCCCCCCCTCATCAGCCCACCACCAGCTGCAGTAACATAATACTGGATCGATTTAGATGCATTTACAAACAACGTCATTATGGGGATGCATTTGGCTGTCAAAAATGGAAGTTAAATTAACATTTGATATCTTTTACACAGTTCCTATATAATACCCCGGGGGTTTTTGATCATTATCAGTCCCTTACCGTCGCGACGGAGAAAGTAACATGTCCAAAATTATGACGTAGGTCGTCAAACAAAACAATTTCTTTCCTCGGCTGTATGCTGTCCCACTGCAAGGCAAAGGCCTCCATCATAGAAATCAAGTCATCGCTACTATGATGAGATTAGGCATAAACACCACGCTTGCCTAAAGCGGATTGGTGATCACAATCCCGAGCTATGTTCGAAAAATTTTAAACATATCTTTGCTAGACCCGGGAATCGAAGGACCCCGAGATCACGGCCGGTACTTAAACCACTAGACCAACAGGCGATTTGATCCAATTGAACGTTCTTTATTCAACATTTAATGGATCTAAATCGAGTATAAAACTTTTCTATTCTTTGATTTCTCTCGATCGTGTCAGTATGCGGTCCCATCGGATTATGAGGGTGAGGGAATAGAGAATGCAATATTTCTCACTTAGTGCACACACGCACTTTATGCATTTTAGTATTATTGTCCCTTGATGTGGCCCAAATTCGGCACGGAAGCTGTTAAAAAAACTCCCTTACAGAAAGAGCTTTTTTTTGTGCGAGACAAACAGACGATTCACGTGATGGTAAGCGATTGCCAAAGCCCATGGAGAGCAATACCAGTGGAGTCACAAGGCAAACTTATTAATACCCTTAAAAGGGTCCACCCAAAAAAATATGTGATACAAAGCACGTAGCTTCTCTCCGAACAACCGATAAGGAACCGCAGAATTCTTTTATTACTTATTGTTGCTTATCGGACGATTAAACCTTAATTATTAGATAACAACAACAAATCGATTGTGTATTACTAGGGCGAATCGGTTGCATATCGAATAAATGTGTCAATCCGCTGATCATGTTACATACTGGGAAAATCTTCTGGCATAAATACCACAAGACTGTGCGAAGTGGAGGAGTAGAAGTAAAAAACCGGCCCAGTGCGAGTCGGACTCGCCCATGAAGGGTTCCGTAGCAGCAAGTAAGATATATGGAAGGTAAATTGCGGTTTACGGTTTATAACGCATTAAAAAAAACTACTCACTATATCTAGTTCAAACCAATTTTCGTTGTTAGTTTTCAGTGGTTATGTACATCATATATTTTTTTTCGTTATATAATTCATTTATTATAGAAGTAAGAGGGGGGGGACACACACAATTGAACACTTTGGGAGCGTCTCTTGCGCAAAGTATTGTGTTTAGAAACAAATGATGTTAAAAACCTCAACATCATTTTTAAAGACCTATCCATAAATGCTCCACACATATAGTTTTGATGAAAAAAAATTTTGAGTTTCAGTTTCAAGTATGGAGACCTCCCTCAATTTTTTTTACTTTTTCCAATTTTTATGTAAAAATCGTACTGCGGACACACAGACGGACCACAGACGCGTAGACGGACAGACGGACAGACATGATGAATCTATAAGGGTTCCGTTTTTTGCCATTTGACTACGGAACCTTATAAACTGAACCCCAGGTCCGGAGCTACAGCTTGGGGCGCAACCTGGACTAAAGACTAAGATGGTGATGATTATTATTATTATAAAGCACTAGCAAACTTACTTATTTAATTGTAATTTATCCTTTAATCTATAAATAAAAAACACAAATGATATATTGTCCGATAGTCAAAAGTCCCCATTGGTAGACTGAAAAACCGGTGACCAGGATGTCTTCGACTCCTGTAGCTTCAAATGACTTACGGATTGCTCATAAGCCCAAAATATGGAGACAGGATAAAGGGGCATGTCCTGCAATGGGACAGGGTAGGCTAATTATATCTCCAGTCTTTGGACCGCCATTTGACAAAAACCTAACTGGAGTCAGAGACTAAGTCAGGAACTGGAATAACACACAACTTTAAAATAAGTAAAATCACATTACTTAATGTTTAAGGGTTGCTGGTTCGATCCCCGCAAAAACAAACATATATGTGCATGAACATGTCTGTTTGCATTGGTCTGGGTGTTTTCTATGTATTATAAGTACCTATGTATTTACAAAAGAAAAGTATTAAATGTATATATTTGTAATCCCACTATTGATTCTGGTATCCGTAACACGGGTGCTTGATCTACCTATCTCAGAATCAGATCAATGTATGAGATAGTGTGAAATATTTATTTTTTTATTTATCTTAGTAAATTCATGAACATCAAGATCTTCTAGATAAAATTTACATTACCTATTTGAATAATTGACTTCAAAGTAATTTTGCCACGCTTTATTGAATAAACACTAATTTTAAAACACATCAAACCATAGAGTAAGGTAATAATACAAAACCCACCCATGAATAAACGTACAGTGTACCTACCTACTTATGAAGTAGGTACACTAAAAAACTGTAATCAATGAAGTTAACAAAGTTTACCTTTATTTCATTTACCATTAGTCAACTTCAAACAAACTTCTTCAACTGAGGGCTTACACGACCCCCTACAAACACAAAGCATCTAGTGGTACAGTTTAAATTGAAAGCCGTAATGGGCTTTATTGTCAACATCCGAAGTGCACTGCTGCAGCGACTGACCCCCGGACTGCAGTACGAATTAACTGCTTCCGATGGGGATGGTACACTCGATGATAGTCAAATATTATCGATAGTAGTCCAATATTATCGATGATAGTCAAATATTATTGATAATAGTCAAATATTATCGTTAATAGTCAAACAATAAACGATGTTCTTCTTTGATTGTGATGTTGTTTACACAAATTTTTGGTGTTGCAACCTACCACTTCTATATTTTGTTTTGTGTAGTCATGTATTGTTATAACTTTGTTTTGTGTACCAAATAAACAAAATAAAATAAAATCATCGTTTATAGCCAAAAAATGTTGTTAATAGTCAAATACAATTCATCTTTTTTTCATACATTAATTTCATAGTTTTGTCGTAAGAAGTAGAAAGTACAGTCCGATCGCGGTTATTTGGCACGTGGAAAAAGTCGGAACTAATGCTGTTTTGACATTTAGAAAATCCGTTTTACAACACCTCCCTGTCAATGTCACTGAAGCGCCTTCTGAACGTGGTCACACTGTAGGTAGAAACGCTCAGTCCTGTCAGAAAATAAGGAAGTGCCTATGCAGCAAGAAACTTTCTTATTAATAATTAATAATAATTCTCACAACATCTCATACGTTGACCTGATTCCGTACTAAGTAGCTTAAGCACTTTTGTTACAGATATCAGACAACAGAGGAACACAAATATATATATAAATACATATATTACACCGAACAAACACAAGTGTTCATCGCACGAATGTTGGTCCAGGGTGGAGATCGAAACCCACGACCTTTGGCGTAAGAGGCAGAGGTCACTATCCAATTGCGCCATCCGGTCAGTCAATTTTATATAATTTTAGTTTATTAAATGAATATAGTTACGATCTTCAAATTTTAAGAAAAAATCCTTTTAAAAACACCGGCAGCGCACTTGTAACAACACCAGCGTAACAACACCATCAGTCATTCCTCTAATCGTCTGTCCCTTGACATTAAAAAAAAGAATTATATTTGGTAGAAATCCGCCGTATTTTTGCGTCAAAGGCCATGAGTTCTATTTATGAAAAAAATTATAAACTTTGAGTTTGTCACATTTATCGACATACACGCACAGCCCTAGCGTCTCCAATCAATCGAGAGGGCAGGGCGCAGCGGAAATGCATCTGAATGCATTAAGAGGGCTAACGAGTACAACAGACGGACGGACTAATGTACCCACGTGTATGTAAGTAAAGCAGGAACTTCAAAGCGTCTTGGGAACATGAACGAATGAAAGGAGATTTGCGTTTGAAACACCGTGAATTTTTAATTAGGTAGAAGTTCTCGCCACCAAAGAAGTCCCGTGAAAAGCGTGCGTTAGTCGCCATCAACATTCGAATTTGGGCTTTATGCCCATACATACAAGTTCGGCCACATATGGAATACTGCTTCCATCTCTGGGCACCTCAGTACCAACTTCTTCCGTTTGACCGCGTACAACGTAGGGCTGCTCGAATTGTCGGTGACTTGACTCTCTCTAGTCGACTTGATCCTCTAGCACTGCGGCGGGACATAGCTTCCCTCAGCATTCTATACCGCATCTATCATGGGAAGTGCTCTGAGGAACTGTTTGTTCTGCAGCTGAATTCTTACATCGATCGGTCTAATACTGTGCGTTTCTCGCGGAACTTTCTACCACGTACCTCAGTTCTGTGGAACGGTTTGGCTGCAGGAGTATTTCCCGACGGCTAAGACTTAGCGACCTTCAAGAGAAGAGCGTACTCTTTTTAAAAAGCAGCCATCAATGAGCGATCTCTCCGATTTCGCGGATGTTCATGGGCGGCGTTGATTACTTTCTATCAGGTGACTCGCTTGTACGTTCGTCGCCTCTAGCTTAAAAAAAAGTTATTAAGGTAAACTTACCTTAATAACTTTTCTTTATATTTTTATTTACCTTAATAAATTTTGTCAACATTATGTTTTTCTCCTATTCTATAATCTTATAACGTACTCTTAGGTACCTATTCTAGCGAGTCATTTCTAGTTACGTAGCCCGTGGTACCTACGCAAGACCATGATTCAGGATTGGGGAATCTGGTAATTACAATGAAGCGACTGTCTATCCAAAACGTACAGACAGCCAGACATCAGGTTACTTACAATATGTCATATGTACTAAACAATATGTCAAGAACAGACTGTGCCTTTTGCCCTGTGCCGCTAAAGTGTTGCCGGTTGCCGGGCTTTTTCAAAAAGGTTCCTAAGTCGTAGTCGTAGCCGGAAATTCTCCCTAACTTTTCTATTTTGGGACCTAAACCCTCCCTAACCTAACCAACTAAGTATTTTCTCTCGAATAGACAAAGTGATTGTTTGTGTCAAGACTCAAGAGTAGTAAAAAACAGGAGAGTAAAATTTCATCGAGCACAGTAATCTTTGAATCCACACATCAGGTCAGGTTCCTCTATTTATTTATTTGGGATAACAACAGCATATTACAATTTCAGTTACAATCTTTTTGAAAGCCAATTAAAGTTACCCACGTAACCTTCTCAATTTATTAAGTCTGATAATGAAGATACTCATAGTTTTTACATTATACCTACCTATTTATATTCCTAAGTTCAAACCGACACAAGCTATTTCACACATTCATACGTAGCATTATGCAGGTATGAATGCATGAAATAACATGCTTGTCCGAGCCCATGAAAAGATTTATATTTCTATATATTTATGTGATATATGTATATGTAAATATATGCATTAGCCGTGTGGTCCCGGCAGAGTAGAATAGGCCACCCTCACTCTTACCGAGGTGTCGTAAAAGGCGACTAAGGTAAAGCTGCTGGCATTGACATCAGCACCCAGAGAAGGAAAACTCTGCATTTATATCAAAACCCTTGCCAACTCGTCTGCCAAGCGTGGTGAGTATGGCAATTACCCCTTATGTGATTGAGGGAGGCCCGTGCCCCAGCAGTGGGGACTTAAATGGGCTGATGATGATGAACTAAGTTTATCACCGACTCTGAGTGTGGCAGTTAGTGTCTAACTTAGGAATTATTCAACCAAACTGAAGCGAAATTATCAGGATTTAAAATCCCTGGCAGACTGATACAGACTCAATCGTATGTGCTGGTCATACATATTATTTATTTCACTTTTCTTATCTTATCTGTAAGGGGCCATTTTCATGAGGCACATCGACCTTAAGGGATCTTTTGCACCTCCCCTATCCTTTGCACTCCTACTCACGAAAGATTTGTTTCATCAGAGCGTCACGATGTCTTTCGAATTGAAGCGCCTGTAGTCTTCTCGTTTCGGATAAGCGTTACCTAGAAGACGCATTCTGCCTCTGGCTAGTGAGTCGCATTCACATATACTTACATGTCGAATTGAGAACCTCCTTTTTTGTGAAGTCGGTTAAAAGATGTTTCGATTTAGATTTATTTCAATTACAAACAATGTAAGTAGTATGTAAGTATGTAGTTTATGAATTGAGTCTGGCACCCCGCGGCAGACATTGCGTGACCCCCCCACCCCTCCCTGTCTGGCGCCTGCCCTGTATGGATTTTGTGCTTTGCGTTACTAGTCAAGCGGTTTGATTTCCATGAAAAACGCTTGTATGTTTAATGGAGTTGTAGGTACATGAATTTCACAGGAACTGCTTACAAGTTGAATTTTCTATCTAGGTACTAATTGCCTAAAAAAATTTTACTACTTCAAATTGATGCACTGAGCGGTGTTTCGCTGCGTGAGTGAGGGTACCGGAGGCCAAATCCAGAGGTAAGGGGTTTTAAAGGTTGGCAGCGCACTTGTGACTGCACCTGTGTCGCGGGTGTCCATGGGCGGCGGCAATCCCTTACCATCAGGTGATCCGTCTGCGTCTGCCACCTATCACATAAAAAAAATACTACGAATTAAAGTCAAAAGTAAAGTATCAGCCTATAGGCTATGTATAACTGTCCCACTGCAGGGCAATGGCCACCATCATAGAAGTCAAGTTATCGCTACTATGATCGGAAAAGGCATCACCACGCTTGCCAAATGCGGATTGGTGATCACAAACCCGAGCTATGTTCGAAAAATTCGAAACATAGTTTTCGCTCGACCCGGGAATCGAACCCAGGACCCCAAGATCACAGCCTGGTACTTAAACCACTATACCAACAGGGCGTTACTAGACCAACAGGGCGAGTTAAGTAAATGGGGTAAATTATTATTATTATTATTTAGAATGAGTTACATAGGACAAATACAAGGTAAATAATTCAATGACGGTACAACAAAAACCATCGTCGGTTTTACCGTGCACCGCAGATTCGACTATCGGTCGCGAATATAATAGGTAACTTGGACTGCAACAAATATAAACATCGCCCGCGCGCGAGCAGGACCCGCTCGGGCCGATCATAGAAAACATGAAATGTTGTGGGTACGAGTAACTTGTATTAAAACGTGTAGGTCACACGGGGTGATTTTACTGTCATTTATTAATTAGATTGTGTTAGTGATAAAGTAATATTGTTTAAGTTTGATTTTTATGTTTATATCAGTAATTTCACGTATAAATGAAAGGGTGTGAGCACATTGTAAAATATATTTTATATTTTTTTACGATGCATAGCTTCCTATTAATACTTAATACTGAGAAATATAAAAAATCTAATTAGAAAAACTGCAAGATTCATGAACAGCATCGTTACATACCGACCAAGATCAGAAGGCACTTCAGTGACATTTTTTTTTATATATTAAATGTGTTTGCACTTGACCTCATTTCACCTGATGGAAAGTGACAATAAGGTCTAAGATGTAACGTGCTTACCCAGAAGAAGCCTATTCACTCTCGACTTAAAGACACCCAAATTGTAACTCTCTGGGAATACAGAAGCCGGCAAGTTGTTCCATTCCTTAGCAGTTCGTACCAAGAAAGAGGAAGCGAAACGCTTAGTACGAGCTGGTGGAACTTGCACAGTGTAAGGGTGGATTCCTGTCGTCCTCAGTAATGTCCGGTGGTAGAAAGGGGAAGGACAATGACATGGGGGCGTTGTACATCGTTTTTGCGTAATCTTTAATTAGCTTCGTGGTTTTTAATAAACAGTATATGTGTTTGCCGAGAGATTGTCACCCCGAAATTGTTTAAAATAGATCCGGTTTAGTAGCTTAAAAATAAAATCGATTGGCGTCGCTAATGTGCCCTACCCGTCACCTTAATGCATCCGGTTGTTTGACAGACTTTGTAATATGTACTGTGTTTGTATTAAATAAATAAATGAAATAAATAATAACTATATCTACATACTTGACGACCCGATTGGAACAATGGTAGTGAACGCTGCCTCAGATACAAGGGTTGCGGGTTCGATCCCCGCACAGTACAAACATTTGTGTGCATGAACATATTTGTTTGTATTGGTCTGGGTGTTTGCCATGTATTATAAGTATGTATTTACAAAAGAAAAGTATTATATGTATATATTTGTAATCCCACTGTTGATTCTGATATCCGTAACACAGGTGCTTGAGCTACTTATCTCGGAGTCAGATCAATGTATGTGATGCTGTGAAATATTTATATATTATTTATTATTATTTATACTCGTAGACACACACCAAATATTTTTTACCATTATAGTTTTACTTATAATATAAATATCTGTGGTTTTACCTAACTTCGTTCGATGAAACTAGAAGATGTAGCTCGAGATTTTCGTCGATTTACCTATTAGTTTAAAAATAAACTTATTACTTCTATGGAACGGTTTGACTGCGGGAGTATTGTCCTTCGGCTACGACTTAGGGACCTTCAAGAGAAGAGTGTAATCATTTTTTAATAGCCGGCAACAAATTAGTGAGCTCTCTGATTTCGCGGATGTTCATGGGCGGCGTTAATTACTTTCCATCAGGTGACTCGCTTGCTCGTTTGTCGCCTCTAGCGTAAATAAAATCATTGCATAACATTGTTAGAGACTTTCAGATTTTTATTTGTAATATTAATACCTACGGGGAAATCAACTATAGAAGTAAAATACACGCAACTCAACGAAGAATCTACTCCATATTTTCACTACTTATTTTCAAGGCCCTGTGGCGCAACGGATAACGCGTCTGACTACGGATCAGAAGATTCCAGGTTCGAATCCTGGCAGGGTCGTGAAAATATATTCTTAATATTTGCTTTTTTTTATTTATTTTACATTGTTGTAATAATTTTTAATAAGCCATAAGTCAACGAAAAATTACATAGGTTCGCTCTTATGTCATGAAAGACAAGGTCCAAAATCAGGTTGGAACTATATTCCTAATATCCGATTACGGGTTAAGCTACTTTTGATGCTGACCGTAACTTACCTACTATTGAGATTAAAACAATATATTTTATTCTGCTGACTCAGTTCGGATTTTCTAGTACGAGTATCAGATGCTCAAAAGTACCTACGGGTTAATAATCTAGAGATTGTACCTACCAATCTTGTATCAAAAAATAGACAGTTAAAAAAAACCCCCGACGCCGGCCATCTTGGATTTGAAATTTGTCACAGTAAATATATTCTGCTACTCAAGTCCTTTTACATGATACCCAAATTGTGGGAGTTGTGTTAAAACAATTCATATCTTTGTGACGGCGGCCATCTTGGATCTATTTTTTTCAACATAGCTAAGAACACTCCCCCCTTATTCACCTTTGAAACAAAAAAGAACAAAATCAGAATCGGTTGCTTTGTTCGGGAGCTACGATGCCATAGACAGACACACAGACACAGACACGTCAAGCTTATAACACCCCGTCGTTTTTGCGTCGAGGGTTAAAAATGGGCCATCACCTTTTTTACTTTAAAATATTTTCATCCAAAACTATTTAAATGATCCCTAATAGTCACCTGACCTTTGTTCCGTCCAGAACGTGCCCTCGAAAGCTCACAAACGTCCACAAAAAGCTCAAAAAAGCTCGAGAAACGAAAACACGCGTTTTAAAACCGACATAAATCAGTGCGGGGAGCTTTGGCTTGTTTTGTTAGAAAGCCATTGTTAGGCACGTGTGAGGGCCGCGGGTTCGACTCCGGGAGGTATAATGGTTCTTAAAGAAACTTGCTCCGTGACTTAGCTTGGGTAAGCTTTTTATATTTAGATTTTTTATTTCACTAGCGACCTGCCCCGGCTTCGCACGGGTGCAATTAATTCATGTATTTAAGTAATTAAGATGTACCTAATAGCTACATGATTTTCAGTGACACATTTTTTTTAAATGCCTTACAATGAAGCTCACCTGAAACACCCCATTCTGACCATGGGAGAGCCATGCTTCGGCATGATTGGGCCGGCTCGACCGGAGTGATACCACGACCTCACAGAAAACCGGCGTGAAGCAGCACTGTGCTGTGTTTCGCTGCGTGCGTGAGGGTACCGGAGGCCCAGTCCGCGGGAAGAGGTTTGAAGGACTCCATTGGTGTCGCGGGTGTCTATGGGTGGCGGCAATCGCTTACCATCAGGTGATTCGTCTGCTCCTCTGACACCTATCATATAAAAAAACTCCATATACATGTGTTCCGCGATTTATGGTAGTTTTCGAGAAAAAAAAATTTTACGCGCAGACAACAGATGACCTGAAGCATCTAAAAAAATTTTGGACCACTTAAAATGGTCCATTCTGTATTATTTATCATACATTATAAACCTTCCTCTTGAATTACCCAATCCATTAAAAAACGCATCAAAATCTGTTGCTGAGTTTTGAAGCTCTAAGCATAGATAAGACCTAGCTGTAAGTTTGTATTAACTATAAAAAAAAAACAAAATAAACAGCGAAAGCGACTGTGTTTTAAATACTATGTATTGCTAGTAATATTTCATATATATGTCAGCATTTATTATTGTATAGAAATTCATTTGTATTGATTCTTCAACAATTGACAAGATGCTAACCACCTACGATTGTACACTTTGCCCTGCAGTTTATTAGTATTGGATTAAGTAACTACTACTCTTTGTGACCTATGAGGGGAACCTAAGTAGTCATGCTCACTCAAATGTCTCTGAGGTGGTGGCACTATGTGGCGGGTCATTACATTCCCTCTAATATGGTTGAGTGAAATGATGGCTGACACATACGTCACACTTGTGAACAGGTGCCACGTTTGGGGACTGGTCTGCTTCGGTTTACCTCATAATATTTTTTTCATTTCCTTTATTTTATTTTATGTTACAATTAAACTGTATGGCTTGGTATGATGAATTTTTGTATGAAATTTTGTGTAAAGATTGTATGAAATTTTGGCGATTAATAAGAGTAACTGTCGAGTTTCTTGCCGGATCTTCTCGACCAGAAACTACTTTCCGATCCGATGGTAGAATCGCATTGTTTATTTTTTTTTAGTATATTTCATGTATCAACATATTTGTTGACTGTATATAAACTTATATAAACTTAAGCGTAGTGTAGGACGCCCTGCGACAAGATGGGATGATGACATTCGAAGGCTGGCTGGTGTGGGCTGGATGAGAGTGGCCGAAAATCGGGAGCAGTGGCGTGCATTAGGGGAGACCTATGTCCAGCAGTGGGCGAGTGTGGGTTGCAGATGATGATGATGATATAAACTTAAAAGCGCTGGTTTAAAGGATGCTAATAAAAAGTCGCTGATATTAGCAAAGCCATGTAATTTTCGTTCAATCGACATGAGACATCAACACAATTAACAAAGCAATAATATATCAAAATTAGTAAAAAAAGTATAAAACCATAAACAATATAAAAGAGGCTGGTCCAGCCGTCGATCCTCAACAATATTTATATATTAACATGTAAATTATATATACATAAGTGCTTATAAATAGTTTAAATCATTCAAATGTATGACGATTTGTAGGTAAGTGCTGTGTACCAAGCCTATGCAAATAAAGAATTATTTGACTTTCACTTTGACTTTGACTTTATATAGATAAATATAATACACTTACCTACTACTAATATAGGTACTATACCTACCTACCTACTACAGTAAAAACCTTTACAAAACTTGGTACAAGGCCGAAAATATTTACAATAAATACCTAATTCTTTATTATTCAATAATTTGAGAACAATTCTTCATTAACGTCCTTGGCTACAGTACAAAAGAAATCCTCACAAAAAAAAATAGACAACACAGCTGTTTTGCGAACCCCAAATTACAACCTTTTGTTTCCACAAAAATTATCAAGGTAGAATTATAAATGAATAAAACTTATTTACCTTTCAAATCCTCAAAACACAGCTCCTCTGAGACGTCGAAAAAAAATTCACCAAAATAGATCGAACATAACAAATCACAGATTCACTAAATCCTAACCTCTTTTATCTATGTATGTCATTTATTTGACACATCACAAAATCACCAATTTACCGCATTGCGTCTTTTCTACGAATTGAAAGTCGTAACAAAACATCGAGGTAACTAGAACGAATTTGTAACAAAAGAAAACTGTTTATTGTAACCAAAAATAACCCTAAAATGCTGGGGTGTGTTTATTCGTAAGACACGGGTAGTCGGGACCACCGGCCGCGGTTGACAGCTGATTGGAGCACCGGGGATTGCGCATGCGTGAGACGAAATTTTTACACACGCGCAAATATGAGGGTTGGAGTTTCACAGTATGATGGGATGAGAGTAAAGAATTGCTAATGGGGGCTTTTGCGTGCGAAAAAAACACTTCTGATTTTTAATTCATCATCATCATCATTTCAGCCAATAGACGTCCACTGCTGGACATAGGCCTCCCCCAATGTTCTCCACTCAGATCGGTCCGGTGCCTCCCGCATCCAATGAATTCCCGCGATCTTCACCAGATCGTCGGTCCACCTTGTGGGGGAGCCTGCCACGGCTGCCACTTCCTGTACGTGGCCTCCACTCGAAGACCTTTCCGCCCCAACGGCCGTCTGTTCTCCTCGCTATGTGCCCTGCCCATTGCCACTTGAGGCATGCAATCCTTTGGGCTATGTCTGTGACCTTAGTTCTCCTGCGGATCTCATCATTTCTGATACGATCACGCAGGGAGGATTTTTAATCATGCGAACTAAACTGACAGATGCAAACGTCAAATTCCCATACATTTTGACACATTGCATCTGTCAAAAGTAACAAATATGTATGTGAAAGACACATTGACACCTGTCAGTTTAGTTCACATCATTAAAAATCATAGTTTAGACGGCGATAGGACTAGAGCTATGATAGCTCAGTGGTTTAGAACGCGCCTTTGATACGGTGGGACCGGGTTTTTTTAAATCTATAAGCGTATATTTACCATTAGGTCGGCGGTGAAAGAAAACATCTTGAGGAAGCCTGCACGTCTCGGATAGTTTCTGAAACGTGTAACCATGATTCGGTTGGTCTGGTTCCGCTGTTAAAGGGTTGCAAAGGTCAGACGGCAGTCCCTTCATTGTAGTTACCGGACTCCCCAAATCAAGAATCATGGTCCAACTGGATGGACTCGAAATTTGAATTACCTTTAATCCAGATTTCGAGTGCAAAAACTGATCAGAAAGCAGTGCACAAATTATTAAATAAATATTATAAATGTCTCCAAAATTATTTAAAAAACCTAGATCTGGCTTAGTAGCTAACAATTTAAATCGATTGGCGTCGCTAGTTAGAGGTAGCCGTCGCCTTAAGGCGACACCGCAACAATACTAGCGCCGTCAAGTGATTTATATTGATTGTGGCGAATAGGAGACTTTTATCTTAAATCACTTGGCAGTGCGGTGTCACCTTAATAACAAAAGAGGCCATTTTTTTATTTATTTTTTTTATTGCTTATAATAGGCAGACGAGCTTGCGGCCCATCTGATGGTAAACGGTAACCGCCGCTCATAGACATCAACAATGCCGGAGCACAGTCATGCCGCTGCCTACCGTCAGAGAAGAACTCTTTTCAAACCTCGCTTAAAAAAGACATGTCATAGCGATCAGGGACCTCCGCGGCTGGAAGCTCATTCCAGAGTTTGCACGAGCGTGGGAAAAAGGAGCGCTGAAAACGAAGCGTTCTGGAAGAGATTTTTATAAGAAGCAATTTTTATCACATAAAAAAACAAGGCTATTGTTACACATAAACAAAATACAAAAAAAATGTATTTACAAAAAAAAGTAGGTAGTACCTATATGTATATATTTGTAATCCCACTGTTGATTCTGATATCCGTAACGCAGGTGCTTGAGCTACCTATCTCGGAGTCAGATCAATGTATGTGAATTTGTAAGATATTTAAAAAAAACACATGCTCATGTTTAGCATGCTTTTTTAAGCATGCCAAATATGAGCATGCTTATGGACTATCCACATTTGCTATCAATAAGCATGCTATTAGCCATCTACCACCAGGTGATCCGCCTGCTTGTCTGCCACCTATCTCTTAAAAAAAGGGGTACTGTAAAAATTTTAACAGGTGTTCGTCGTGTTGTGCCCAAACATAACGGCCTTAAACTGTCTAAAATCAGAGCAGATATTCCTCACTGCTACATTTACACTGTGCCCTTGAGCATCCTTGGCCTGATGATAAGATTATGAGTTATCGTGTTTCGCTCGCTCATCTTTATTTCACTTCGCTCGCTCAGCGTTATCTTTGGCGCTTTTGGGGGCAGTGAGTGGATACATTAAATCTTTTGTCGCCTTCAAAGTTAATCGGTAGAGATAAGCAAGTATTTAAGGTGACGGGTAGGGCACACTAGCGACGCTAATCGATTTTAATTTTAAGCTACCAAACCGGATCTATTTTAAACAATTTCGAGGCTACAACCTCTCGGCAAACACTTATACTATTTATTAAATAACCATGCAAAAATGTTGGGTCCAACGCGTACGCGAAAAATTGATTCACGCTAAAGGTGGCCGCTTTTGGTGGTAATCAATTTTTCGCGTACAAAAACGGGCCCAACATTTGTGCATGTGGTTATTTAATAAATAGTGTTGCCGAGAGGTTGTAACCCCGAAATTGTTAAAAAAGATCCGGTTGAGTAGCTAAAAATTAAAATCAATTGGCGTCGCTAGTGTGCCCTACCCGTCACCTTAACCGATTATAAAACTTTAATTAAACCTTTTAACACTTTGCAAGTAAATTACATTGCAGAAATTTTGCGGTATCTTTAAAATAATTGAGCCCGACAATTCACATACAGGGTGTATCTGTGAACATTTACATCCCTTTAACCACGTGTTCTACTAACCATTATGACAACATTTGTTCTAATCACTTTTGGAAATTCGCATGAAAAAACTTCAACTTTTCATACAAAGTCGGTCACGTGACTTGATCATTTTGTATGGGGAGTCGAAAAAATGTTCGGTGAATTTCGAAAAGTCGTTGAACAATTCTTGTTCAGAATGGTTGCTAGAACACGTGGTTAAAGGATGTTCACAGATACACCCTGTATAAATATTCGGTATCAACATAACATTTCAATATAAAAAATATACTTTAAAAGAAAAGATCCCAAATCACTCCAACTCAAAAAATGTCAGATTACTTGTACCGAACGAGAGCCATGTTTTTTTTATGTGATAGGTGGCAGACGAGCAGACGGATCACCTGATGGTAAGCGATTGCCACCTCCCTATTGTCACCCGCGACACCAGTGGAGTCATAAGTGCGCTGCCAACCTTTGTACTCCCCTTTCCCCCGGATTGGGCCACCCGGTACCCTCACTCACGCAGCGAAACACAGCACAGTGCTGATTCACGCCGTTTTCTGTGAGGCCTTGGTACCACTCCGGTCGAGCCGGCCCATTCATGCCGAAGCGTGGCTCTCCCACGGTCAAAACCAACGAAGCAAATGAGCAAATGTTTCGCCATGTATGGGCCAGCTCGACCAAAGCGATACCATTGTTTTCGATCAGTCAATGAGGCTACCGAAAGCCCAATCCGGCGGAAAGGGGAGTTCAAATCTTGGCAACGCTTGTCTCCACTGGTCACTCCATATCTGGCGGTGTCCATGATGGGTGGCCGCAAGCGATTACCATCAGGTTATGCGTTTGATCGTCTGTTACCTATTCGATCTACATAACATAACACTCAAGTCAAAAAATATCACATTACCAGACACTTTTGACCTGGAGCCCAATTCTCGGGCTCGTGACATTTCTTTTCATACGACATATATCACTAAAACATAGTTTTTTTGTATGATTTTCAAGTGATATCCGCCATGTTTTTGAAATGTCACAAACCCGAGAATTGGGCTCCTGTCCCCGACACTGTCTAAAGCGACTTACGAAAATAACCGAACCGGAATATCTTAGTGGTCTGTACGACCTCTAACAGCTAGCGAGGGTTAAATATTTGATTAGACCCTTGGCTCGGACATTCGGGGTGCTTCGCGTAAGCATGTTTGGGTCAGCTGAGAATAAAATGGAATATTTGTTTGGTCACACGTAATAAAATTGTGTCCATGCTTTTTTATTGAATAAAAATATTTTGTAATGCGACTACTTAGGTCGGTTCTTGAAATAACTTTAAGTCGTGAAAAATTCATTTATACTTTCTAGATTCTATTAGGTAGGTAATATTAGCAACAGAAATATTATTTTATTTAAGGTAAGGTAACTTTGTGGACCGACGATCTGGTGAAGATCGCGGGAATCCATTGGATGCGGGCGGCACAGGACCGATCTGTGTGGAGAACATTGGGGGAGGCCTTTGTCCAGCAGTGGACGTCTATTGACTGAAATGATGAAGGTAACTTTGCGAATTTATAAGTATACCCTATCCGTACCTAATGTAGAGTAAAGAATGTTGATTGATATTATTTTGTAGAAAGTTTAATAAAACCGAATACATAGTTTTTTTTATAGTTGTTTTTTGTTAAGTGGTCCGCTTTGCCTTTCTCTCCCCTTGAATAAATTCGCAAAATTACCTCGTTTCGTGTATTTTTTTTTATTTTACACCAACGAAATATCTCCATAGTTAACTTCAAAGATTTTTCTCCACTTATTTTGAATTTCACCCCCAAAGAAAATTCGTTATAAGTTTGACGTGTATGTGTGTGTGTGTGTCTGTTCGTGGCATCGTACGTAGCTCCTGAACGGATGTACCAATTTTTAATTTTATTGTTTTGTTTGTCACTTCTTTTATCATAGATAGATATACTTTATTGCACAAAAAAAAACACATCTTAAAAAACCTTGGCATTTCAGAAACTTAATTGTACAATTTCGGCGGTCTTATCACTAGAAGCGATTTCTACCAGACAACCTTCAGGCAAAGGACATTTGATAGTAGGGAAGGGTAGGTGGTGCAATAATGAAAAGGGGAAATTAAAGGAACTGTATATATATTAAAATATGTAAACTTAAACTGTATATATATTAATATCATGTCAGTAGATTTTTGAAAGTGAATTTATTATGCATTTCAAAGCAAGCTCTGGAGCCCAATTCTCGGGCTGGTGACACTAATCATCGATGACATACTGATAATATCACTAAATCATGTTTTTTTTGTATCGACCACATGTGACGCCATGTTTCCAAAATATCACAAGCACGAGAATTGGGCTTCTGGAGCCCAATTCTCTTGGTCGTGATATTTATTTTCATACGACATATATCACTAAAACACAGTTTTTTGTATGGTATTCAGGTGATATCCGCCATGTTTTCAAAATATCACGAGCACGAGAATTGGGCTGCTGATCTCCTAGTAATTGTAGCATGTATCCTTATATTTTAAGTTTTAATTTTAAGGACCTGCCACGGCCACTTGTGTTTGGGATCCTATTAATAATAAATAAATATCCTCGTAGCGTGAGCTAGCGATCTTGCTCTCTCAAGACTAGGTATAGAAACAGAGAGGGGTTTACTGAGGGATACCCTGGTCCTAAGTTAAAACCGCTCATTACTCCCGTAATTTCCGCTTAATTACCCGCCATGTCGGCATAAAGTTGTTCACAGATAACCGCGGTACTTGGTACTGGCATAGTTTGTTAATTAATTGCATTTAGTGATGATATCGCCGCCGACGCAGATGCTATCCCGCGGGAATCTGGAATGCTGGATTTATTGTTTGTTGTGGTGTGTTACAATGTTGCGGGCTTAATGTGATGGAGGTAGTATAGTTATTGCGTAAATATAATGATCTTGGGGATCACATGGCCCCACGGCACGACACACACACGATACGGCAGAGTAGAATAGGCCACCCTCACTCTTACCGAGGTGTCGTAAAAGGCGACTAAGGTAAAGCTGCTGGCATGATCATCAGTACCCAGAGAAGGAAAACTCTGCATTTATATCAAAACCCTCGCCAACCCGTCTGCCAAGCGTGGTGAGTATGGCAATTACCCCTCATGTGATTGAGGGAGGCCCGTGCCTCAGCAGTGGGGACTTAAACGGGCTGATGATGATGATGAATGATCTTGGGAGACCCATGCTTCGGCATGAATGGGCCGGTTTGACCAAGTGATAACAAGGCGTCACAGAAAACCAGCAGCAGCACTGTGTGTTTCGCTGCGTGAGTGAGGGTATCAGATGCCCAATAGCACCAATACTGTAGGGTTATTTTTTATGCTAGAGGCGACAAACGATCTAGCGATTCACCTAGGAACCCAATTCTCGGGTTCGTAACTTTATCATCATACACATATATCACAAAAAACATCGAGTTTTTTATGGATTTCATGCGACATCCGCCATGTTTTTTCATATCGAAAATCCGAGAATTGGGCTCCTGTCCCCGACACGTCTAAAGCGAATTACGAAAATAACCGAACCGGAATATCTTAGTGGTCTGTACGACCTCTAACAGCTAGCGAGGGTTAAATATTTGATTAGACCCTTGGCTCGGACATTCGGGGTGCTTCGCGTAAGCATGTTTGGGTCAGCTGAGAATAAAATGGAATTTTTGTTTGGCACACGTAATAAAAATTGTGTCCATGCATTTTTATTGAATAAAAATATTTGTAAATACGACTACTTAGGTCGGTTCTTGAAATAACTTGTAAGTCGTGAAAAACATTTATACTTTCTAGATTCTCTTAGGTAGGTAATATTAGCAACAGAAATATTATTTTATTTAAGGTAAGGTAACTTTGTGGACCGACGATATGGTTGAAGGATCGCGCGCGCTCCATTGGATCCGGGCGGCACAGGACCGATCTGTGTGGAGAACATTGGGGGAGGCCTTTGTCCAGCAGTGGACGTCTATTGACTGAAATGATGAAGGTAACTTTGCGAATTTATAAGTATACCCTATTCGTACCTAATGTAGAGTAAAGAATGTTGATTAATATTACTTTGCAGAAAGTTTAATAAAACCGAATAGCTTTGCCTTTCTCTCCCCTTGAATAAATTCGCAAATTTACCTCGTTTCGTGTATTTTTTTTTATTTTACACCAACGAAATATTTCCATAGTTAACTTCAGAGATTTTTCTCCACTTATTTTGAATTTAACCCCCAACGAAAATTCGACGGGGTGTTATAAGTTTGACGTGTATGTGTGTGGGTGTGTGTCTGTTCGTGGCATCGTACGTAGCTCCCGAACGGATGAACCAATTTTTAATTTTATTGTTTGGTTTATCACTTCTTTTATCATAGATAGATATACTTTATTGCACAAAAAAAACACAACTTAAAAAACTAGGCATTACAGAAACTTAATTGTACAATTTCGGCGGTCTTATCGCTGGAAGCGATTTCTACCAGACAACCTTCAGGCAATGGACATTTGATAGTAGGGAAGGGTAGGTGGTGCAATATTGAAAAGGGGAAATTAAAGGAACTGTATATATATTAAAATATGTAAACTTAAACTGTATATATATCAATATCATGTTAGTAGATTTTTGAAAGTGAATTCATTATGCGTTTCAAAGCAAGCTCTAGAGCCCAATTCTCGGGCTGGTGACATTAATCATCGATGACATACTGATAATATCACTAAAACATGTTTTTTTGTATGGACCTTATGTGACGCCATGTTTCCAAAACATCACAAGCACGAGAATTGGGCTTCTGGAGCCCAATTCTCGTGGACGTGATATTTATTTTCATACGACACACTAAAAAAATAAAAATAAAAATATTTTATTTCGAACAACTGAACTTAAACTTAAACTAAATCACAGTTTTTTTTGTATGGTATTCAGGTGATATCCGCCATGTTTTCAAAATATCACGAGCACGAGAATTGGGCTGCTGATCTCCTAGTAATTGTAGCATGTATTCTTATATTTTTAATTTTAATTTTAAGGACCTGCCACGGCCACTTGTGTTTGGGATCCTACTAATAATAATTAAATAATCTCGTAGCGTGAGCTAGCATCTTGCTCTCTCAAGACTAGGTATAGAAACAGAGAGGGGTTTACTGAGGGATACCCTGGTCCTAAGTTAAAACGCTCATTACTCCCGTAATTTCCGCTTAATTACCCGCCATGTCGGCATAAAGTTGTTCACAGATAACCGCGGTACTTGGTACTGGCATAGTTTGTTAATTAATTGCATTTAGTGATGATATCGCCGCCGACGCAGATGCTATCCCTCGGGAATCTGGAATGCTGGATTTATTGTTTGTTGTGGTGTGTTACAATGTTGCGGGCTTAATGTGATGGAGGTAGAATAGTTATTGCGTAAATATAATGATCTTGACCAAGTGATACCAAGGCGTCAGAGAAAACCAGCGTGAAGCAGCACTGTGTGTTTCGCTGCGTGAGTGAGGGTACCCGAGGCCCAATAGCACCAATACTGTAGAGTTATTTTTTATGCTAGAGGCGACAAACGATCTAGCGATTCACCTAGGAACCCAATTCTCGGGTTCGTGACATTTACCATCATAAGATATATATCACTAAAACGTCGATGTTTTTTATGGATTTCATGCGACATCCGCCATGTTTTTTCATATCGAAAATCCCGAGAATTGGGCTCCTGATCAACGCCGCCCATGAACATCCGCGAAATGAGAGATCGCTAAATGACCTTGGTTTTATTTGAGCAGAAACCAACATCTTCATACGTTTTCAGTAAATTACCTAACAATTTAGGGTTTTATTCATAAACGTTCAATAAACATGTGATAATATTCGAAAAAAACAATGAAAACTGCTTTTTAACATAGTTATAGTTACCAAAGGTTTATTTAAGACACAGTCCCTCCACCAGCCCATGGTCCTTCCTACCGTCTCGGCATACGGACCGAATCTTGGGAGACGCTCACCAGGTACTTGCTAGGGGCTCTTTCCCCGGTGCGTTTCTTCACTCCCTACAAAGTCTGTGTCCCATCTAAATGTCACTTCTCCCCAAATGGGGCGTGAAACACCACAACACAAGCGACTCGCGCTCGGGCAGTTCCACATCAATCAAACTCCTGCCTTTTGTGTGCAAACGCACGCAACCGTCGAAAACCTTCTGCAGCGTTGACCATTTCTTAATGGTATACTGGTCCTATCCCGTTTCTGTTCCAGTCATTCAGCATCTGTTGCCGCTCTTCTTCATACAGCTGACATTCCCACAGCAAAGGTTTAACAAATATTTCTGGATAAAACCCGAATTTTTTGTTATGCCAAATCCTGACAGATGAACATCATGGGCACAAGTCCTTACAGAATCGCTTACCACCAGGTGATCCGTCTACTCATCTGCCACATAAAAAAGAATACAGCAAAACTTTTTTTGGCCGATGTTGCGATGATAAATTGAACTGACGCCGTCTGTAATTACAGTATGTCAAAAACCAAGAAAAATCCACTGAAAGACGTCATCAACAAAATGTTTTTTGCAGTTTTGAAATATTTTTGTTTATACCAGTAAATTAAGCCATTGTTTAAATAATGGATAACTTTTATAATTAGTTATAGGCCTTTTTTGTACAACTGTATTTGTAGTGGAAAATTAAATTTGCCACTTATTTAAGTAGTTTTAAGACAGAGGTATATTTAACACTTCTATTTTCCTTAATAAAGAAAATAAAATATAACTGTACAAGGTGCTGGCTGTGTGGTCCCCGGCAGAGCAGAATAGGCCACCCTCACTCTTACCGAGGTGTCGTAAAAGGCGATTAAGGTAAAGCTGCTGGCATGATCATCAGCACGCAGAGAAGGAAAACTCTGCATTTATATCAAAACCCTCGCCAACGCGTCTGCCAAGCGTGGTGAGTATGGCAATTACCCCTCATGGGATTGAGGGAGGCCCGTGCCCCAGCAGTGGGGACTTAAATGGGCTGATGATGATGATGTACAAGGTGCTTGCCAATCCTCCGTACAATTTGGAATTTCGCCTTCATGAAAACTCCTGAAGTATACCTATTAAATACTGTGGATTTCACCTTGACCGTCCCTCGCCTTTGACGTAACCAGCCGCTAAATCCCTTTCGGTAGATTTAAACCTGAATCGGCTTCGGAATCTTGTTAGGCGCACGCGCATCTATTCTTGGCCTCGCCTGTGGCTTCACTTATTTCGGTATCAGACAAAGGTAGGTCGGTGTTTTGATACCTTCTTTCATGTTTAAGTTTTCTGCTGAAAGTTATTTCAGGAGCCCAATTCTCGTGCTCGTGATATTTATTTTCATACGACATCACCCTTAGTAAAATACCGACCTAACTCAAAATTGTTGATATTTTTATAGCAATTTTTTGCAAATTATTCTTGAGTAGTCTTGAGTAAATAACGCACTTCAAATTTCATCTCGTGTTCATATGTGAGTGTACCTATTTACTTAACTCAAAATTGTTGTTAGATGACCTTTCATCGCTGGATTTTAGCCGATACTATTTTCACTTAGCATCTATATTAAAATTTTGAGTTAGGTCGGTATTTTACTAAGGGTGCGAATGTCACCAAAACATAGTTTTTTTGTATGGTTTTCGGGTGATATCCGCCATGTTTTTTTCATATCGAAATCCCCAGAATTGGGCTCCATGTTTGTAATGTGATAATTTATCAGGTTTTTTTTTTGCACCCTATTTGAAATACTTTTAACTATTTGCATCTGTATCTTAATTCTTAGCCCTCAAGACCAAAATTTCTCGCTAAGACCTTAGAGAAGTGGAAATAACTGAAAACCAGCGCTGAATGGGTGCCAGCCGCTCATGCCAGCATAAGCTGAGTTATTTCCAATTGTCTCCACATATTGCTGTATAAACAGATGTTAAAACTGTATGTACCTAAACTGTGCAATAAGAGAGCAATAAACTATTTCTTATTTATTTATTTATTTATAGGTGGCAAACGAGCAGACGGATCACCTGACACTCGTAACCCCAGTGCAGTCATGCATTTAATGCTGAGCATTATGTTAGGTACTCCATGCCATAAATACCAATTTTCTATAAACTTCTTTTACCTATAACGGTGTTATAGAATGGTTTTGACGTTTTTTTTTATGTAATAGGTGGCAGACGAGCGGACGTATCACCTGATGGTAAGCGATTGCGACACAAGTGGAGTCACAAATGCGCTGCCAACCTTTAAACTCCCCTTTACCCGTGTTGGGCCTCCGGTACCCTTATTCACGCAGCGAAACACAGCACAGTGCTGCTTTACGCCAGTTTTCTGTGAGGCCGTGATATCTCTGGGCGAGCCAGCCCATTCATGCCGAAGAGTGGCTCTACCACGATCACGTTGAAAGAAAAAAAATCATACAAAATTTTCGAAAAAAGAATGAAGACTGCTTTATAAGGTTTTAGTAGACAAAGGTTTAAGGTGACGGGTAGGGCACACTAGCGACGCCAATCGATTTTAATTTTTAGCTTCTAATCCGGATCTATTTTAAACAATTTCGGGGTCACAAACTCTCGGCAAACAATTATTCTATTTATTAAATAACCATGCACAAATGCGGACCCAACATTTTTTCGCGAAAAATTGATTCACGCTAAAAGTGGTCGCTTTTGGCGGTAATCAATTTTTCGCGTACAAAAACGGACCCAACATTTGTACATGGTTAATTAATAAATAGTATAAGAGTGTGCTGAAAGGTTATAACCCCGAAATTGTTTCAAATAGATCCAGTTTACTAGCTAACAATTAAAAACTAATGGTTTCGCTAGTTAGGGCTACTGGGCTACCCGTCGCCATAACAAACATATAAATGTTATATTATATTACATTAAAAGTACAACCTGTGTGGATAAAGAATGGGATCAGAAATGGCGGCGCATCTATTCACTTCTCGCTCGCTCACTATTTGCGTCTATACTCGCACCCCACGAGTATAGACGCAAATAGTGAGCGAGCGAGAAGTGAATAGATGCGCCGCCATTTCTGATCCCATTCTTTATCCGCACAGGTTGTAAGTACATAGTCTTAATTTGTGCTATGTACTTATATTGTGCTATGTGTTCAGTCAGTCAGCTTCTCAAAGTCACTATAGGTAGGTAACTAAGGGGTAAAAAAATAAAATGAAGTAAATCACTTAACTAACAATAGGTAATTCATTTCGTGGCTCAAAGGTGGCTGACGATATAGGACAAGCGGCGGGACCGTTAACAAAACAGACAATGCCGGCGCCTTCACAAAGGGCTCGGCCACGCGCGGAGGTCGGTTCATATAGGACGAGCTCTTTTTGATAATCTATACCTACTGTCAAAGAGTAACTTACATAATACTGAGATAGAGGCATCAGGCGCCATCTAGAGGAAAACGACCAAAACTCAACAGCTATGTAGAACGGCCACCTTTGGGAATCAGTCAGGGAGACTGTTAAACAAAACAGAAAACATAAATTTGCTTTACTTATAATAAAATTCCCATGGACCTCTGGTTTATTTCCCGTACTTTTTAATATTTCTAAACTGTGGAGGCGGCTTGCGGTCATTGTTTCAGAAACACGCTTTACAATGTAAAAATGCATAGTGACATCTACCGAAACAACTCCGAACCACCTGATTAATTGTTTTTTCACAAGCCATCTTACTAAATCACAGAATAAATGTTTCCTATACTAATGAAAAAAGAACTAGGTATGTACTTAAGTGAAATTACCCAGCCTTTAGAAAAAGAAATGAATTCTACCAAAAGCGACCGATCGTCGAACGACCAAAAACCAGCGCCATCGTAACCGTTCGGAACTATTTATGACAAGGAACCGTATTCGAAGAATGAAGTCCCGAAACGAAGTTGGGATGGAACACTAGTTTTCTTAACTCTCGTTGGGAGACATAGAACGCTCGGAGTTTCTAGAATCAGCATACTCAATTGGGCCATCTGCCGAAGAACGGACTACCGTTGCGGTAGAAGAGTTATTTGAATGGGGACTCGGAAACCGTAGCGTAGGACGACCTCCTGCTAGATGGAGTAACGATCAGTGAATGGCCACTGGTGCCTAGATGCGTCAAGATGAAAATAGAGTGAAATAGTATCGAAATCAATGTCACCCCCACGTTGGGCGCCAAAATCGAAATGGTGATCTCTTGTTTCGAAGGCCAAGAAACTACTTACTTGGAACTTGTAAATACACATTTAAGTACTACATCCTCCTCTTCCTATTGTTCCTTGAGTAACCTAAGCGCTGAGGGTCCCATGATCCCGACGAACATTTTTTCTTGGAGTACTTTCGCCGGCTTGTCCTATCTTCAGCAGCGTGAACGGCATCTTAGACTAAACTAAACTTAAACAAGTGGTACATATTTACTTACTCCGCTGGCTCAACGACCCGAAGAGAGTCTTGGCCTCCGAAACAATAGAGCGCCACTTTGGTCTATCCTGCACTTCTTGCCAGTCATTGACCTGAAGTGCTACATAGTAATCTGAAAATCATTGATGAACAAAATTGGCTATTTGTATAATACCACTGTTTAAAGGCAACTATTTTGAGAAATGGTAGCTCAGTGTGACATTAAGGCGTCTATGTTAGTGGTAAAGACGGTCATAGCTTTCTTCACGATCTTTCAGCATCTCTCTCAGTCAGCAGAATGCAATATCCATCGTTCATTCAGATATAAATTAACAAGTGCTTAAGCTACTTATTTCGAGATCAAGTAGATTTTTAGCGCCCAGGGTGGGTGTCACCACCACGTTGGACGCCAAACATTGAATCCAAGAATCGAACCTATATACATACAGTCATACTGATTTGGGTCGCTGAGATAGCGGAGTAATTAAGGTGATTCAATAATGTACCTACACTTTCTACAAAGCGATGTTGTCCTGGTACTAAAATTGCAAACGTTGAAAACAAGGAAAGATTTGAGTTAATTTTATGCTTCGGTGGAAAAAAAATTCGATGAATTTCGAAAAGTCGTTGAGCAAATGTTGTTCAGAATGGTTGGTAGAACACGTGGTTAAAGGGATGTAAATGTTCACCGACACACCCTGTATAGACTGATACTTTAAGGGTTCGATCCCCGCTAAGTACTAAAATTTGTGTGCATGAACATGTCTGGGTGTTTTCTATGTAGTATAAGTATGTATTTACAAAAGAAAAGTATTATATGTATATATTTGTAATCCCACTGTTGATTCTGATATCCGTAGCACAGCTGCTTGAGCTACCTATCTCGGAGTCAGATCAATGTATGTCATCATCATCATCATCATCATCAGCCCATTTAAGTCCCCACTGCTGGGGCACGGGCCTCCCTCAATCGCATGAGGGGTAATTGCCATACTCAGCACGCTTGGCAGACGGGTTGGCGAGGGTTTTGATATAATGCAGAGTTTTCCTACTCTGGGTGCTGATGATCATGCCAGCAGCTATACCTTAGTCGCCTTTTACGACACCTCGGTAAGAGTGAGGGTGGCCTATTCTACTCTGCCGGGGACAACACGGCCGTCATCAATGTATGTGATGTTGTGAAATATTTATTTATTTATCTGTGAGTGTAAAGGGCCTCTCTGTCGTGCCGCGGCGTCGTGTCGGCGGAAATGTCGCCGGCGGCGCGTGCGACACGACGGACGGCTCATTCCCAATGCACTGTTGTTGCACTTGACGTGACAGCCAGTCAGGGCAGCGGATATGTAGCCGTCAGGCCTGGCAATGAGAGCAAGTGTGTTTGTCGCAGACATATGATAGATAGATAGAAACATTTATTCAATAAAAAAAAACGACACACCACATTTTACAGATAAGAACGCTAATAATCATATAATATTTAAACTAAGAGAAAAAGAAACAAATACAAACTAACACAGCAAACACAACATTACAAATATCATCATCATCATCAGCAACCCACACTCGTACCCACATATTTGTTTTGGTAGCTAACAATTAAAATCAATTGGCGTCGCTAGTGTGCCCTACCCGTCGCCTTAAATTAGCCATCCAATCGGACGCCTAGGGCGTTCGTTAAGGTGACGGGTAGGGCACACTAGCGACGCAAATAGTGACTCGGTCGTGAATTCCGTTTCGTTGCAGGCCGTTTGTTTACAAATCAAAAATCAAAACAGAGAATAGTCTTTTAGAGAAAACGCCACGAAAAAAGTTCCGAGAAAAAACACGACATTAAAATTTAAGATTTCTCATGTTTATGCATAGAGCTCAAATTTGAATGTTGATGGCGACTCACTTCTTCGGTGGCGCGGACTCACTAGACGGACATGATCCATCCTCGGCCACATCATCACTTACCATCAGGGGACATTGTGGCCAAATGACTGGCTCTTGGAAAAAATACTTACTGCAGTACTCTTGGAGTACTGCTGTCATCTTTGGGATGGATCTGCCCGGTATCAGCTGGATGCTTTGGACTCAATAGAGCACCGTGCGAAGAGACTTATCGGTGATGACGTACTCTCAGGGGCTAGCTTGCAGACCTTGACCACCGCAGACGTGTGGCAAGTCTCTCAGTCTTCTACCGGATTCATTTCGGTGCGTGTGCGGAGGTTCTGCATAATTTGATCCCCCCTAGCCCATTCCATTCGGACAACAAGGCGTGGCGAGGGGTTTCATCCATACGTTGTTGGCGTACCCCTTATCCGCACGAAGCGATTTGCCTCCACGTTCATAATGCGGACAGCTAAGGAATGGAACTCCTTGCCAAGGTCTGTTTTTCCGGACCACTACAATCTGGACATCTTTAAGGCAAGAGTGAACAGGCATCTCCTAGGCAAACGCGTTACATCCTAGACCTCATCGTCACTTTCCATCAGGTGAGATTGTGATCAAGCGTTAGCCTACAGTTCATAATAAAAAATAAATACACCTAAAAGATCCAAGTCAATCGGTAATAATTTAGTTAGGGATTGAAAAATAATATACAACGTCATTTTGGTAAAAAAAACTAACAGCTTTATTTGAAAAAATAATCTGAAAGTCTTACATATTTTCTAATTCATTGGCATTTCTTATCAATCATAAAAACGTATGACAAAGAAAACTAAAAAAAATTGGCCCCACATACAGTCACTTAAATTTATTGACTACATGGGTTTTATTTCCATGTACTACCTAATAGGGCCTGCGCAGGACCAACAGCTTAAGGTGACGGGTAGAGCACATTAGCGACGCCAATCGATTTTAATTTTTAGAAACTAAACCGGATCTATTTAAAACAATTTCGGGGTTACAACCTTCCGGGCGAAGACTTATACTATTTATTAAATAACCATGCACAAATGTTGGGTCCAACGCGTACGCGAAAAATTGATTCACGCCAAAAGCGGCTCTTTTGGCGGTAATCAATTTTTCGCGTACAAAAACGGACCCAACATTTGTGCATGGTTATTTAATAAATAGTATAAGTGTTTGCCGAGAGGTTTTAACCCCGAAATTGTTTATTTTTTTATATGAGAGGTGGCAGACGAGCAGACGGATCACCTGATGGTAAGCAATTCCGCCGCCCATGGACACCCGCAACACCAGTGGAGTCACAAGTGCGCTGCCAACCTTTTCCCCTTCCCCCCCATTGGGCCTCCGGTCACCTCACTCACATAGCGAAAACAGCGCAGGCGCTGCTTCCGCCGGTCTTCTGTGAGACAGTGGTATCACTCCGGTCGAGCCGGCCCATTCATGCCTAAGCGTGGCTCTCCCACATTCAATTTTAAAATAGATCCGGTTTAGTAGCTAAAATTAAAATCGATTGGCGTGGCTAGTATGCCCTACCCGTCACCTTAACCTGCTTTCCCGGGCACGAGCTGAAAGAATCGTCAAATACCGAATTCAATTTCCCTATTACAAAACATCTATGAGCCTAATTCATATATGGTTGTCAAACCTTTGTTGAACTAAAACGGTATTATAAAGCATTTTTAATCCTTTATCGAAAATTTTGTATGAAAATATTTTGTTTCAAACGGCAAAACTGCTCCATAACATCTTTTTAGCTTACAAATGTTTATTGATCGTGTTTAAACAATGGTAAATATTAAGTGAGTAAAATGGCGCCTAACTAAAATGTAAAGGACACGGTAGTTCCATGCGGCCGCCAACAGATGGCGCTAGTTATGACGCAGTCGGCTAAACAATGAAAATCGCGATGGCGAGTTTTTTATTTGTTAATACTTATAGGCTCATGAACTTCGTAGGTAATTAAACTTTTATTCGTCACCTAAATTGGCTTTTATTCTTATTGAGATTAGCTCCGAATTGCGCTGAGGTCCGTGGTTTGTTCAGATCGTTTAAAGCCCCATTTAGTAATATAACTGTTCTTATTATTATTTACTTAGATACAATTTTCAGTCTTTACAAATCAGTTCTGTGTTTAAATCTTCAGGTTCGGTCGACTTCAAAAAGGTGTACTATAGGTTTAGGCACACCTTGGTAGGTACAGACAGCCAGACACAGGTTACCACAATCAGTCCATCATCATCATCATCGTCAGCCCATTTAAGTCCCCACTGCTGGGGCACGGGCCTCCATCAATCACATGAGGGGTAATTGCCATACTCACCACGCTTGGCAGACGGGTTGGCGAGGGTTTTGATATAAATGCAGAGTTTTCCTTCTCTGGGTGCTGATGATCATGCCAGCAGCTTTACCTTAGTCGCCTTTACGACACCTCGGTAAGAGGACAAAAACCAAACAAAAATCCAACGTGTTTAGAATTAGGTAAAATGAGAATCGATTGAAGAATTTGACAAATTTGTATTACCTACATTGATATGTGGCTGTCCGTACCTTATTATAATAGCAAGCTTTTACTGTCACGGAATACTTATACATAGATAGTGATGTGACAAGACTAGTCACGAAAGTGTACCTATTCATCTTTTTGAAGTCAGCTGTACCTATCTTCAAGGCATTTACTTATGCCCCTTCCTTCCCTAAATTCGCTTTTACTTTTTTTTTATTGCTAATAATAGGCAGACCAGCATGCGGGCCATCTGATGGTAAATGGAAACCGCCGCTCATAGACATCAACAATGCCGAAGCACAGTCTTGCCGATACCTACCGTGAAAGAAATCTTTTCAAACCCCGTTTTAAAAGTGATTTAACGACGAACGAAACGAATTAGCGATCATCGTAGTGTTCCAGTAGGAACGATCCGTCTGCTCGAGTGCCACCTACCACCAAAAAGAAGTAGGCAGGGTACGCTGGGCAAGCCTTATCTTAGAGTGTAATTCCCATCGTCATCATCGTCATCGTCAGCCCATTTAAGTCCCCACTGCTGGGGCACGGGCCTCCCTCAATCACATGAGGGGTAATTGCCATACTCACCACGCTTGGCAGACGGGTTGGCGAGGGTTTTGATATAAATGCAGAGTTTTCCTTCTCTGGGTGCTGATGATCATGCCAGCAGCTTTACCTTAGTCGCCTTTTACGACACCTCGGTAAGAGTGAGGGTGGCCTATTCTACTCTGCCGGTGACCACACGACGTAATTCCCGGTTGCGTCCAAAGCTGTCGCTTCAGAGGCCGAGGTCTGACCCTCGCAACCCATAGGGAGTTACCGCGGATGCGCAACCATGGGCGAGCCACGTTTTATCATGACCGGCTCGACCGGAATGATACCACGCCCTCACAGAAAACCGGCGTGAAGCAAGCACTGTGCCCAATACGGGCGAAAGGGGGGTTTAAAGGTTGGCAGCGCACATGTGACTCCGCTGTTGTCGCGGGTGTCCATGGGCGGCGGCAATCGCTTACCACCAGGTGATCCGTCTGCTCGTCTGCCATCCATCACATAAAAAGATTTAAGCGATTAAAAAATTACGTTATACAGGGTGTATCCGTGAACATTTACATCCCTTTAACCACGTGTTCTACCAACCATTCTTAACAACATTTGTTCAACGACTTTTCGAAATTCACCGAACATTTTTTCGACTCCCCATACAAAATGATAAAGTCGCGTGACCGACTTGGTATGAAAATTTGAAATTTTTTCATGCGAATTTCCAAAAGTGATAGAACAAATGTTGTTCATAATGGTTAGTAGAACACGTGGTCAAAGGGATGTACACAGATATACCCTGTATAGCTTTCTTCTTCAATCTAGTTGATCCAGGTTTTAGAAGTGATGAGACGGTTAGTCTTCACGTGTCGATGATGAAGATATCCCTTAACATCTTGTCTTCACAGGCGGCGCGCGTGGCGAACGTGCTTCCGTACATCCAGTCGCCGCTCGGGAAGTTCCTGGGGGGAGGGGTGACCATGTTTTAAACTGACCGTGGGAGATCCAAGCTTCGGCATGAATGGGCCGGCTCGACAGGAGTGATACCACGGCCTCATAGAAAACTTGCGCACTTCTGACTCTACTGGAGTCGCGGGTGTCCATTTGCAGCGGCAATCGCTTACCATCACGTGATCCGTCTGCTGAAGTTGAAGTAGAATGTTAACGTTGGACCTCGCGAGCCGGCCCATGTAGGCCGGCTCGACCGGAGTGATACCACGGCTTCACAGAAAACCAGCGTGAAGCAGCGTCTGTGTTGTATTTCGCTGCGTGAGTGAGGGTACAGGCCCAAACCGGGAAAAACGGGGGTTCAAATGTTGGCAGCGCGCTTGTGATTCCACTGGTGTTGCGAGTATTCATGGGCAGGCGGCATTCGCTTACCATCAGGTGATCCGTCTGCTCGACTGCGATGAGAGAACGACTAGCACAATAAAAAAATACACCGGACGCTTACACACCGCCATCTAACGGGTTACATGTGTACCACGTTTATAAGTTACATCGGCAAAATTCGTCTACGCAGAAGAGCAAGTTAAATACGATTGCTTACGATGGCGAAAGCAGTTGCAATACAGACTTTATTGCGTTACTTTAAGATTAAATACAATAAATCCAGAGAGGAATGCTATCTCTCTCTTAACCACACTCGCACCGAACATGGCGCTTACGCATCAACCAATAAGAAACTGTTACTTTTGGCGCGCGTAAATGGAGCGTAGTGATTGGTTAACATTTTTCGAAAATAAGACATTTGCGCAGGTAGCTACATTCGTGTAACTTATAAAATTGGTAAAACTGTACTAATTTGTGAAAACTGTCATTCGTCTCACGTGCGAATTAAAATTTTATTAATTGTACGATTATCCCTATCAGTCCCGCACAAATATCCTAGACAGCGCATTGCCAAGTTATTCGCCATTCCTTTTGCCGGAACCAATTTAGGTAGTCAGTCCCCTTTGGCACGTGTTTGTTCCAGATATAATAGCATAAGTAAAACTGTTCCTGATTTAGACATATTCGACAATGTGTTTTCTAAATTCAAATCGTTGGTGACAGAGTATCTATCAGGCCACTAGTCTGATGGATGCTCTTAGCTCTGTCACTACTGTCACGCCTAGCACTAAGTTTTTTTTACTAATCTAATTTAATTTAATTAAGACACATAAGGAATCGAAACAAATGTTTTTTCTCATAAGCGCTATGTACGCCGTTATTTTGATGCATATCAGAACTGTGACCTTATTAATATGTGGCTTGTGATTGTAATAATATGTATCATGTGTCTGTACTAAATAAATAAATAAATATTTGATGAATTGAATTGAATTGATGAATTTCTGACATCTATCTTTTCGTGTATACTTACTGGAAAAGTATTTGTTATTGATAACATTTACATTCAACAAGCAGATCACAGCCATAATAGTTAATATTTTTTAAAGCATTTTTTTTTCAATTTATTCTTAAGTAATTAACACACTTAAAAATTTCATCTCGTGTTCAGGCGAGATGAAATTTTTAAGTGTGTTATTTACAGCCATAATAAGTATGAAATAAACAACAGTATGTTAAAATAAGTGTATTCATACCAACATTGTACAAAATATTAATTAAATAAACTATACACAAACAAGTTTCACTTATAACTTTAATATTATAACTACATATCTCATTCATAGCCCATTTTGTTACTTTTACTAAACTAATGATTTTAACTTAAGTTACGAAAAGACTATATAATAATAAGGCATAGAACAAATTACATACTTGTTAAAATTACATGCATAGGTATTTACATTAGGTATTCATTTTTACATATGTAAATAATATAATATACAACTTTATTAAGCATGTTTACATTTAGTTAAGCTTAATTGTCATTCATATAGCAACAATAAAAAATATAGCAATAAAGATAAATAAATATTAAATGCTTAGCTACTAACTACATATATACGATCAAACATAACAAATTGTGACACAATTTTTAACACAGCCTTATAATCAATTTATATTCTAAATGTATATTTTTATACAGTTAAACACTGATTTTTTGAATTTCCGTGAAACTTCTCGGTGGCATTATACCTACTAATGAAAACCAACATTTTACACCCAAACCCCAAAAAAAATGTCACCTCATACAAAGATATCACTTGATTGTCGATTGCTACGATTCCTATGGATAGGCAATTTTTTTTAACCTTCAAACGGGCGCGAGTAGTCGAATCGAATGCATGGTTATTCAATAAATAGTATAAGGGTTTGCCGAGAGGTTGTAACCCCGAAATTATAATAGCCTTATTGGTAAGCTTTCCGCTGGCTTATGCACATGGATTTCTGATTTCCTGAGGGGTAGGTCCTTAAGAGTGGTCATTGATGGCTGCTCTTCTGACCAACTGGCGATTAATGCTGGAGTCCCTCAGGGGTCTGTACTTTCTGCAACTCTCTTCTTGCTGCACATAAACGACCTGCTAAAACCCACGGAACTGTACAATGCCATTGGAGCATCTCCGTTCTTCCACTACTCCACCAGGCAGACCCTCAATCGACACCGGTACATGGTAGAAATACCAAAAGTCCGTACAAAGAGGTTTGAATCCTGTTTTCTTATTCGTACTGCGAAACAGTGGAATCAGTTGCCTGAAGAGGTGTTCCCTAGTGGCTACAATTTGGGGGTTTTCAAAGCGCGAGTGAATAGGTATCTTCTAGGTAATCGTGCTACATCTTAGACCATATTATCACTTACCATCAGGTGAAATATGGTCAAACGCTTACCTATCTACAGTAAAAAAAAAAAATTGCTTAAAATAGATCCGGGTTAGTAGCTAAAAATTAAAATCGATTGGCGTCGCTAGTGTGCCTTACCTTAAGAGTTTACCTTATGTTCCTTGGGGAAAAAAATTGTTTTCATTAGTATAATGCCTTCGAGAAATTTCTCGGGTATTCAATCGGTGTAGATGCAGCTTAATTTTGGTTCGTTTAATTACATCTTAGTAATTATCCAACTTATTACAAATCACGATCTAAAGTTAATACCGTACTAAAGCTCATCTCATCCCGTTTCAACACGCATTGTTAAAACGGGCTGGCACTAGTTTTGTTCCGGGACTATCCTTCGCGATTCGTAATAAGGGGGTAAGGGTCTTTATTCATAAATGTTTGTTAAACCTTTGCTAAAGAAAACGATGAAAAAAGTAGTTTTCATTTTTTTTCGAATATTTTGTATGTTTTATTCCAAACGTTAAAATTGTCCTACAACACCGTTTTAGCTAACATTGGTTTATTGACGTTTATGAATAATGCCCTAATATTTTTGACTACAGATTTAAATCACTAACAATTATTTTAACTACGAATCGAGCAAAACGAGATTTACGCTCTATGTTACCAACCTATCTATATGGCAAAAATTCTATCTATATTTTAAGTTATTTTAGACAAGATACATGTAGTACAAACCCTCCCCATCAAATCTTATTCGTACATTAGGCGATAAAAAGTCTTCGTTTGTTTGTCTTACTGTTACAAATGCTCTCTCTCTCTCTCTCTGTGTCTACACTGATTAGTGTAAAAATGGTAGTCGGGTGGTGTGCTTGGTAATTAAGTAACTCTGCGCCCATGGGTGACTGCATTGATTTTCCTATTTTACTATACATAGGTAATAAATTTCAAGGATACCTAGGCGGCTGGGTGCATGTCAATGACAGAGATGCCTCACCACGCCATCTAGCGAAGGTAATTTGAACCTACTTTTAAGTTTAGGTAGCGCCATCTATCCTACTGCAGTTGAAACGTCTGCTTATTACCTACCTATCACACACGTTCTAGTGTATGCCATGTATGATAGATGGCGCAGTCCGTCTAAGCACCACTGCGCTATCTAGTGGCGATTGTAATGATGACTTCTGATTCTAAGAGTAAACTAATCCCGAGTTTTTTATTTCGAAACCCTAAGAAATCCTATACAGGCCGATCTGAAAAGGAGACACTCTCTAACAGTACCTTATGTAGTAGAAACTTCGTTTGACCTAATATAGTAGAAACCTTATTTGTACTCCATAAAACATGCTCTTTTTGAAACCTCATAACTTTAAGGATAGTACATAAATGTCCTACGCTTAACATTATAGGAAACTTGAATATGATGAACTTAGATTAAATCAAAATAGCGGAAGTTAGGTGACTCGTCTCAACCGCGTGGACCGCTTAAATTAGGTCCCCGTCGCCTGATTGCACGCAGTCGCAAATTGGCGAGTCTGACGAGCGGTCGTGTCACACAATAATATTCTTTAATTGTTTTAAGTGGAATATAGGTTGCCAAAATGCCTTCGTGCGCTTTAACGCGTTGTAAAATTATTCAAAAAGAAATAACAAATCTCTTGGAATCACCTTGCACTCTTAAGTAGAAGAACAGTTTTAATTTCTCATAAAATTTCTAAATTCATTAATGTTTTGGTCACCATTTTGCAGAGCGAGATAGAAATATACGATATATTAATGTGTGACGAGTTAAGTCGTTTTGACAGGACTCAACTCTGAAGCGTGACTGCGCGTTGTATGCTTGACTCACTCACGCTTATGTGAAAAAATTGATTTTTTTTTGTCTCTGTCTTCCAATATCGCACAACTTTAAACCAATGTGTCATAGAGCTGTGAGTATGTGTGCATGTAGTTGTGCATCAAGCCCGATTTTAGTTGTCTAATTGAAGAGACGTGCCGTATCTTCCGCTATTTTGTATTAATCATGATTTTTCTCCAAGAAACATAGTGTGAAATATTTTCAAAAAGAACACGGGATACAGAGAGTATCTGTGAACATTTACATCCCTTTAACCACGTGTTCTACCAACCATTCTGAACAACATTTGTTCAACGACTTTTCGCAATTCATCGAAATTTTTTTCGACTCCCCAAAATGACCAAGTCACGTGACCGACTTTGTATGAAAAGTTGAAATTTTTTCATGCGAATTTCCAAAAGTGATAGAACAAATGTTGTTCATAATGGTTAGTGAAACATGTTGTTAAAGGGATGTACATGTTCACAGATACACTCGTATAAGTACACACAAATCCTCTATTGTACTTTGTGTAGTACAATTCGTATTTGTCCTTTGTGTAGTACAAACTAATCCTCCATTTGTACATTACGTAGTACAAACCAACATCAGCCACTAGCTACTGACCGCGTCCTCCCTCACGACGTACCTCTCGAAGATGTGAAGCAGCTCGAAGCACACCTCCAGCAGGATCAGCACGATGATCATCCACTCCAGGCGGATGTGATGCCGGTCTGCCGCCCACGAGTCTAACAGCTCGAGCAGCTCCACGCAGTGGGCTAGGCGTTCGTTTAAGACCTGATGGTAAAAAGACATTTCATATTTTGACTGTGGAAGAACCGACCGGCCTATACATGCCGAAGAGCATGAATGGGCCGGCTCGACCGGAGTGATGCCACGGCCCCACATCATCATCATCATCATCATCATCAGCCCATTTAAGTCCCCACTGCTGGGGCACGGGCCTCCCTCAATCACATGAAGGGCAATTGCCATACTCACCACGCTTGGCAGACTGGTTGGCGAGGGTTTTGATATAAATGCAGAGTTTTCCTTCTCTGGGTGCTGATGATCATGCCAGCAGCTTTACCTTAGTCGCCTTTTACGACACCTCGGTAAGAGTGAGGGTGGCCTATTCTACTCTGCCGGGACCACGCGGCCCCACAGAAAAGCTGAAAGAAGCCCGATCTGGGTTGACTTCTGACTCCGCTAGTGTCGCGAGTGTCCATGGGCGGCGGCAATCGCTTACCATCATGAGATCCGTCTGCTCGTCTACCACCAATCACATGAAAAAAATACTTTAGTAGATAAGGTTGTAGTCGACTCACACGCGATGGTATCTCAGTGGCTAACAACGCGTTTTTCATGTGGGAGATCGTACATTTGTACCTGAGTTTTCAGTAAGAAATTCTTAGTGTCAGCCCGGAGTCTGGAAGTTGGCGGTCTTGTACCCCCGTGCCTCAGAAAGCACGTTAAGCCGTTGGTCCTGCGCCTAATCCCTCGGCCGTCGTGTCACACTAGTGTCCCATAGGAATATTAGGGTAAGGGAGAAAGTGCACTTGTGTTTGCGCACACACTTTTTTTTTTTGTTCAATAAGCTAACGCTTGACTACAATCGCACCTGATGGAAAGCGACGATGAGGTCTAGGATGATACGCGTTTGCCTAAAAGATGCCTATTTACTCTTGCCTTAAAGATGAAAAAAATGAAAATGAAAAATGAAAAAATCTTTATTTCAGTAACAAGTAGGTTTTTTAAAAAATTATCCGAGTTTGGATTTTCCTTTTAAGTATATTAAAAACTTGTGCCAGGAAAATCCGCTCTCTCATAGCTCAAAACAGTTGTAGACATTAAGGTAAAACTGTTGTTACAAACTTAAAAAAGAAAATAAATGATTTACAGTTTAATAACTATTATTCTAAATTAAAGTTAAATTAAGAGAATTATCTTGTTCGTCTACACGTCCCATTATAGTGGTCAGGAAAAACAGATCTCGGCAGAGAGTTCCATTCCTTAGCCGTCCGCATTATAAATGTGGAAGCTAATCGCTTCGTGCGGATAAGGGCTATTTCTACCAAATAAGATTGAAATCTCTCGCCTGCCTTGTGCACAATAGTGTCTGATTGTCTAAGATTGGCCGCCATAGCCGTAATCGGTTGGAGGATATTATTATGAGATAGATTTTGTGTATGTGCCACTCACTCTTGTTCTCCTTGGGATGGTGAAGTAGGCCACAGTCGAGGAGTAGATCCTCTCCAGCCGCTCCTGCTCCCAGTAGAAGTCAGGCGTGTCCAGGAGGTCTGACTCCACGTTGAGCTGGTGCCGGAGGGAGAACAGCTCGCCTAGCTTGCGGACCACCTGTAATTAGAGAATTAATGAAATGATTTTTATTTTTTATAGTGACACAGTATATTGGCTCTCCTCAACCTGATGGGTAAGCATGATGAGCATGTTTTGCCAGCAGACTGTACGCAATGACTCCTCGGGAGTCACCTGTCATCATCATCATCAGCCCATTTAAGTCCCCACTGCTGGGGCACGGGCCTCCCTCAATCACATGAGGGGTAATTGCCATACTCACCACGCTTGGCAGACGGGTTGGCGAGGGTTTTGATATAAATGCAGAGTTTTCCTTCTCTGGGTGCTAATGATCATGCCAGCAGCTTTACCTTAGTCGCCTTTTACGACACCTCGGTAAGAGTGAGGGTGGCCTATTCTACTCTGCCGGGGACCACACGGCCAACGTCACCTGTATGTCCTTGTAAAGAAGCTGACGAAACTAGGGACCATGTTCTGTGGGAATGTCAGCTGTATGAAGAGGACGGTAACAGATGCTGAGCGACTGGTACAGTGTACCATCAAAAGATGGTACAATCCGAAGAAGGTTTTCGACGGTTGCGTGCATTTGCACATAAAAGGCTTGAAATAAAGAAGGAGTTTGACTAATCGATGAGGAAATGCCCGGGCGTGAGTCGCTTGTGTTATGGTGTTTCACGCCCTATTTGGGGAGCAGGGACAGGACATAAGACTTTTGGATGTAGGGAGTGAAGAAACGCACCGGGGAAGGAGCCCACAGCAAGTACCTGGTGAGCGTCTCCCAAGATTCGGTCCGTATGCCGAGACGCTAGGAAGGATCCCAGGGTTGGTGGCGGGATATGATGGTAAGCAACAGGGAGCCTGCGTTGCAATTACAACGGACGCGATGTCAAGACATCACCTCTGTTGGGACTGCCCATACTGGCCCGCAAGAAGCTTCTTAACGGTTCGTTTGAAGGAATCCATATTTCTTATTTATTTAAACTGTATTGCACAATTTGTTTTACAATGAGGCGAACTTAATGCCAAGAAGCATTCTCTACCAGTCAACCTTTGGGTCATGCAGAAAGTGCAGTAGTGCGGCGAAAGGAAAATGTGTAGTTACTAGTAAGGAAAAAACATTAATATAAAATAACTACACACTACTTAACAACTACATTATACACATACCTACATATATAAATATATTATTAACTAGCTGACCCGACAGACTTCATCCTGTCAAAAATAATTGTAATGTGGCAACAAATATGAACTTTATATAATAGCAATAAAACTCAAATTGATTCTACGTTTTAGTTAAAATACGTTTGTATGTGAAAAAGAAAAGGGCTATTTTTAGGGTTTTCCCGACAATTATTCGATTTTTTCTCGCCGTAAGAACCATCCTTGGACTTCAAAAACCAACATTTAAAAAAAAGAATTGGCCAAATTGGTCCAGGCGTTGTTGAGTTATGCGCTTACCAACACATTTTGCGATTCATTTTTATATTATAGAAGATAAGTACATTATAAATAAATACAATATATAGCTACACAATACAATATATTATAGGAAAGAGGAAATAATACAACGAGCAATAATGTAATGTTCAATAGATATTTTAATCCAGTACCCTCACTCACTCGGCGAAACACAGACACTGCCAGTTTTCTATGAGGCCGTGGTGTCACTCCTAGGCGAGCCGGCCAATTGATGCTAAAGCGTGGTTCTTCATGGTAACATGTTGTTACCCATGTTTTGTTTTTTCTACAGTGTCTCAGTGTATTGGACTCACCCTTCCGAACATGCCCCTCTGGTTTTTCAAATGTGTGTGTATTTCTACCATTAGCTCGGCAGTGAGGGAAAACATCGTGAGACAATTTGTACGTTTCGGATAGTTTCTGAAACGTGGAACCATGAGTCAGTTGGTCTGATTCCCTAAAGGGTTACGAAGGTCAGACGGCAATCGCTTCATTGCAATTACTAGACTCCCCAATCCTGAATCATGGTCTAAGCGTCCTGTTATATCGGGTAATCCACTAATAAGTACGTGCGGATAAAGAATAGGATCAGAAATGGCGGCGCATCTATTCACTTCTCGCTCGCACACTATTTGCGTCTATACTCGCACTCGTGGGGTGCCAGTATAGACGCAAATAGTGAGCGAGCGAGAAGTGAATAGATGCGCCGCCATTTCTGATCCCATTCTTTATCCGCACAAGTTGTATATAAAATTAAACTGCCGAAGTGCCGACTTTCCTATTACATCGATGGACGTCACTGGAATAGCAAAACTCATAAGAACTGTTTTTTTTTTCATTATTAATTTCCGGTTTTACGTGCTCCTGGGCTACAAAGCGCCATTTTTATAAGCAACCAGGGAATACGTACACCAAAAACCGGCGTATTGCAGCACAGTGCTGTTTCGCTGCGTGAATGAGGGTACCGGAGACCCAATCCGAGAGAAAGGAGGGTTTAAAGATTGGCAGCGCACTTGTGACTTCACTGGTTTCGCGGGTTTCCATGGGCGGCGGCACTAGCTTACCAACAGGTGATCCCTCTGCTCGTCTGCCACCTATCACACAAAAAGTATATAATCGTTGCGGATATCTCCGACTGGGCTATTCGTCCGCGACGGAGCATGGCGCGAATGCCTGCGACGTGCACCCGCTTAACGCTGCGCACGTCCTAAGATGAAGAAGATGTTTTGTGCAATATATAAATAACGTTAGTTCTGTGGCTGACCTCCTTCTTGTCGACGTCGGTCTGTCCGTGGCGCTCCATGACGGCGGAGTGCAGGCGCACGGCCGCCGCCAGCGCCTCCAGCCGCGCCTCCCACGCGCCCAGCCGCGCCGACTGCGCCATCGCGTGGCTGATATCACAAACTTGCCATCGTTACCACGTACAACCGACTCATCAGGTTATTACAATCATAGAATAGGCTATTTGACAATATGAAAAATAGAGATTTATTTATAGTAAGACGCATAGTTCATAGCTTTAAAAAGGAATTAACAATAAAACACTTAAAAATACTGAATATTTTCACAAAAAAGAAAACAAAATTAAATTAATTTGTTTTGAGCTTGGAACCACGTTACCATAAAAGGTTTTGATTGGCTTTCTATACTGTGACGTCAGCCTTTTGTAAGCAAAACATGTGACAGACCATTGTGTTCTATCTACGCGGGACGCTCAGCATCTATCAAATTTATCGTGTGCTATCGAATTTTCTACTTGTTTACAAAACATTGACATGACTCGAATGATTCGACGCCATATTGCTGAATGAAGCATACCCGGACCGCTCCGCAGTCGTCAATGTCAATGCCTGTCGAACGCATCTCGCAAAAATTAATTAACTATGACGATTTGTGCAGTAAAATTTTGTCACAATGGTTGTGAAAAACATCGGAAATGTAATAGTATCACTTTTCACAAGAAAGCTTTCAATATTTAATAGTATGTTGGGTTTTTAAAGCCCAAATTACAAACGATTTATTAAAATGCTCAGTGTTGCCCATTAGTGAAAAAATATATTTTTCCATTTCAACTTTATTGTTTTATAGCTCCGACTGATTAAATTTAAATAGTTGCTACTGATATTTACGTAAGTACAGCCAACCACACATCAGTTTACTACTATCTGTCACAATTCCCTACTTGATATTGAACCGAAGGCATCATAAATAACAAAATATAACTTTTATAATCACAATTAGTAAATACTTGGAAGCAATGTTCTAGGTAAGTACTACTAAAAACAGTACAGTTACTACAATAACCATTTCCCATCTTTTTAGGGAAATAATATGATTTGACTGGTAACATTAATTAGGATTTTTATGTTGATACTACGTACGTAGTACCAACTTAAAAAAACAAATTTGTGCTTCAAATTTGAGGTGACAGCAGTCGGGAAACTATCATTCTAGTCTTGTATTAATTTTATGACTAAAATCTGTTAAAATTCTTCAATTGATATTGGACTGAATGTGTTTCGACTGAAGAAAATTGACAGTTTTATATACTTTGATGTGTGGCTGTACGTACAATGCACCGAAAGAGAATCTAAGTGCGGAAAAAAGAGTCCACCTTTCATGACATGGGGGCACTAAGGCGAAACAGTTACCTACTTTTTTTTAGTCAATAGGCTAATGCTTGACCACAATCGCACCTGATGGAAAGTGATGCTGAGGTCTAGGTGGTACGTGTTTGTCTAAAAGATGCCTGTTCACTCTTGCCTTAAAGATGAACCTTACCTAAATGTGAATTTCTCTAGTATATTATCTTTTTCTGGCACCAAAACGAACGCTGCTTCTTGCAGATAACACTTCTTCCTGTGAAAATAAAAAAACAATTTAAATATCAATCAACTAATCGACACTATTTAATAAACAGTGTTATGTAACTAAGATTCCTGATTTCATATAAGGAATCTTTGTAACATACACAAAAAAAGACGTTAAGGGCAATAAAATTGAAGAACCAATGGATTTGTATCATAAATATTGAAAAACATACGCTTTAGCTTCATAGCTGTACGTCATGACTTCTCTCTCTTTCTCGACCACATCTCTTGGGTAGCTGTCCACTTCAAACCTGAAATCACATTCAAACATAACCATTTTTGTGAGCTAAAGATAGGAGTGTGGAAGGCGCATTTTTCAAACTAAGTCATTTCTTGTATTTACTATGAGTATGTATCATAGTAGCGATGACAGTTATAATAATGAATATACATTTTTATCTTATGCTTACTTCCGAACCAAATCTAGCACATTGCTAGCCTCCAGCTCGGTGCAGTTCCAGAACACAACAGCACCCTCTCGGAAGAAAATGATCTCCCTCGGCTCGGCCCCGACGGAATACACAGCGTTAACTATCACCACATCACCTATCTCTTGTGCTTGGATCCTGGAAATTCACGAAGAGGTGTAATTTATGCCGCAGCCATATTACCCGTCCCACACGCCTAGGCCGTTCGTCAAACGCCGGCATCTAATGCAATTGCTGAAGAACATTTAGCCATGTCGTTGACCGCAACGTTTAACCAGATGATTGAATGTTTGTCGCCACCATCATCTAAGATGGCTGTGACATATGTGTCTATTGTTATGTATTTTAAAATTATAATTATCAGTAGTTTAGTTGGTAGAATAGCCACCCAAAATGTGGGAGACATGGATTCAAATCATGCCTAAACACACAATGATTTTTTTAAGTGTGTTATTTACTAAAGAGTATTATTTACTAGAGAGAGGAAATTTTTCTACTAGAAAGAGTACTCTTCCTAAAGAAATGCATCAGATAGTACATAATAAAAGTACAAAAAGTATGGCACCCCTACATATTGCAGATAACATAAATGTTAACATTTCTATAGGTCCAATTGTGTGTAATTTTTTAATTTCAGTCCCTAATTGAGCTGAGGCTGATAGTAGTAGTCTAATTGCCAACTTATTTACATTACATCATCATCATCATCATCAGCCTATCGCAGTCCACTGCTGGATGTATTTAATACACTACTACGTGTTATTACACGTTATTACATACGTTATGACGTGTTATTTACATTGAAATTATTCTTATCTGTAATTTATTCAAAGCCTTGACTGGAATTACTACTTAATTCACTATTTAGTATTCACAAATAATAAAAAACTAAATTGATAAAAATTTTGGCACAAGCAGTATTGTATTATTGAAAAAAATATTTAGTTTTGAGTTTGTTTTTCCATTCAGATTTTGCACTGAGAAATACTATTATGATGCATGCAAAGCATGCAAAATTGTTTCACTATTATATTATGAAGTTAGACAAATCTTTTAAGTATAATTTTGAGCCTCTTTAGAGTAATTCTGAAATATCTTTTTTACAAATTATTGCATCACCTACATTATGATTCTTCATGTTATTAAGTGTCTAATATTGCTATAATGCTCCAAAAATATACATTACTTGGCAGGTTCATAGAGCTTCTGCTGAACCAGGGCTTCCTTCAGGCCCTTCAAGTCATAGCTGTTCGCAGTCACGTACGCCAAAGTCAAGTAGTGGCCGTCTTTCTTTGTCAGATCATCCACAACCGCCTTCTTATGAATCGTCTTCTTTTTCAAAGGAATACTAGCATTTTCTAACGCTAAAGTAGGATGAATCGCATCACTGGTATATTTCCTAGGTATCAAAACCCGTGGGAAAGAAAATAAAAGCTTTTTATTTGAATAAAATCGAAGTTGCGGTAACAAAAGTTCTGAATTAATACAACTTTTTAAAGTCGTACTACGCATGGAATTTAACACGATTCTCGATAAATACACGGTCATGTTGATAGTTAATGAGTAACTGAAGGAAAATAACTCCAAATAGTTGTCTTATATAGAAATTATTACATAAAATTGAGGTTATGCCTAAGTTTACATAAAATGACAGTTGACGTTAACTTTTACTTTTTTGTTTGACACGATTTTAGAATTCTGACTTGGATAACAGCTTTTGAGCAATGAAAATGATAATAATGCTATGTCTAGACAAATAATAAGACGACTGTATCAAAGTGGAACAGTCATGGCCTCAAGATAGGGCAATCATGAGCTCAGGGTAGGGCAGCAGTCTAAAATAATAGTAATAGCGCTTTTTCTTTTCATTGTATTTTTTCTGAGTCGAATGATGACTCCTCATCTTAGCGTGTAATTCCCAGTATAGTCGCTTCCAAAGCTGTAAGCCCGAAGTACGTTTGGACAATAATGAAGGATTCAACCTTCGCAACCCTTGGACAGGAGAAACACACCAACTGGAACAGGGTGACACCTTCAGAATCACTATCTCAAATACTGTAGAGAAACGAGAGTCGACAGACGATTCTCAACTCGAGTGTAAACTTAGTATTATAATTACTAGTTAATACCATTAATACCTAGATAATTAAGTTTAAGTAGGCACCTTGCCTTCGAGTGGAGGCCACGTACAGAAAGTCGCAGCCGTGGCAGGCCCCCACAAGGTAGACCGACGATCTGGTGAAGGTCGCGGGAATCCATTGGATGCGGGCGGCCCAGGACCGATCTGTGTGGAGAGCATTGTGAGATGCCTATGTCCAGCAGTGGACGTCTATTGGCTGAAATGATGATGATGATGATGAGGCACCTTGCAGGTCAGAGACACTTATGAAAGGGTATTCTATGCACCCAAAGAGAAGACAACAAACATGAAAACGACAATGACGATACAAAAAACGTTTTTATTATTAAATCAGTCTTAAATACTTTAACAATATTATCACATAAATCATCTTCATTAGTCAGTCATTTTCATAATCATATTTAGCACTAGCGGTTTTATCAACCACGTCAAAGGCCCTTAGGGCCCAAGTAACATCTGCATCATACAAAAACGGTAAACGGACAAGATCTGACTAATCATACGTACAGTGGCGGACACATCAAGCTATACAAAACTGTCAAATTTCTTCATTCGATTATAAGCCTTATATTGTTGCACATTGAGTTCTAAATCGATTGAGGAAATTTGACAGTTTTGTATAGCTTGACCTGTCCGCCACTGTACGTAACTATCTTATAACAAAACCATCTTATAAAAAATCTGAGTTCCGGAACTAAACTCGTTCCAACCCCTTTTAACTGAGGATCGCGTTTTGTAATATGATGGTTAATTTTTCACCTTACAATCTATATTAACTATTTATGAAGAGGTAAATCCTACAGCGGCAACGCATAAAAACAAGCGAGAAGAAACATCTCCCGGGTCAGTATGGCAGTCCCAATGCAGGTGATGCCTGACATCGCTTCCGTTGTATTTGCAATGTGTGCTTTTCTCTTGCTTACCATCAGGCTGAGTAGAGCCAATATACTGTGTCACTATAAAAAAAATATATCCGAAGACAAGAAACGTTTGAGTGATGTAATCAACACCTATTGCCATCTATTGGTATAAAGTGGAACTATTGTTCCTAAACAGTGGGGGCAGGCCACTAATGTCGTGACAATAATGTCGATACGCTACTGTCGCTTACGTTATAGTGGCATCGGAATCCCGTTAGTTCGTAAAATACTATTTTCACGACTGTTTGCACGACGTTTGCGCCCGCGCGTTGTACCTAACAAAGATTTTTAATAATTTTGTACAAAGTCAATAACATCGTGAAAGTAAATGGCGCCACCGCCGTTTACGTCATAAGGCATGGTACTCAATCCAATTTATTATAAATCGCAATAGTTATTACCGAACTAAAGCTCATGTCATCCCGTTCCAACACGCAATGTTCCCGTTCAAACAAAAAAAGGGGCTGGCACTTTGTTCCGGCACTATCCTTATCTCATTATCATTAGACACAAATATAAGTATTATGTACCTACCCATATTACACACATACACATTAGGTACACAAAATACACTAGACAAGCGTCCATGGCACTCACTCAGCTGGTCTCACTGAAAACCAGCGTCATGTTTTTTGTCTCGGCCACGACTTATGCTGAGTGAGGGCTTTTTATACTAGACGTCATAACATAATATTCATCTGACACTGCCTGGACATGATTGAATATGTCGGCGACGTCGTCGTACGCATTTATTTAAGATGATTAATTGTAAGTGAACGAGCCATGACACGAATAATTAAAATAAAGAGCAAAAAAAATTAATTTAATGTAGTATGAAAATTGTCAATTAAAACTACGAACCGGAAGTCGAGTAGTACGAATTAATTAATTCACAGGAAATAGTATGATAATTCAATTAAATTTACCAGCAGGAAGTAGTGTAATATTTGTTTTAATTTAACCGCAGGAAGTAGTCCAATATTTGATTTAATCACAGGAAATTGTTTAATATTTCGTTTAATTTATTCGCCGGATGTAGTTCCATATTTCCAGTAATTTGTTCGCCGGATATAACCTAATATTTAAATTAATTCAGTCGCCGGATGTAGTCTGATTTTTGATTCTATTTAAAAGCCGGATGTAGCCTAATATTACTTTTAATAAATTCACCGGAAGCCTGCTAATATTTGATTTATTTAATTCGAATTATTGCAGCGGAAGTCAAAGGATAATTTCATTTAATCCAGCCACCGGAAGTCTACCGATATTTCTATTAAATTAACTCGCAGGAAGACTGCCCCACCACTCGGTTCGCTGTGGTACTGCAGGAAGACTGCCCCACCACTCGGTTCGCTGTGGTACTGGTATAAAAGCTTTCGTCCGACTGTGGTGCGGCAGTCTTGGCTCTGGCATGGCTCGATGCACATGGTGTACGTGGCTAGCTTATCTAAGACGCTCTGGATAATTAATTTGATGTTCAATTAATTATTATTCATTAATTATCAAATTGCTGTGCGATTTATAATTAATTTCCAAAATTCATCAATTCTAATAAATGGTCTTGGGGCCTTATTACGATTGATGTTTTAGGAATTACCTATTTTCTAATCATTTCCTGTAAATAATCATAACTATAATTATTAAATTGGTTATAAAATTCGCTACCTAAGATATTTCATTTACAATGTCTCCCCCTCTCCCTACAAATATATTTTCGTATTTATTTGTTTATTTTTTGTATGTATTTTAATTGTTTTCGGTTTGTGCCAATTTGTGTTTAGAACTGCTGTATTACTGTATTGTGATGTCTATAATAAATGTTTTTCCTTTTTTCTTTCCTTAGTTCGTTATTTGTAGTAAGAGGTTAGTGTTTATGTGCATAAAGCTCAAATTTGAATGTTGATGTCGACTCAAGCGCACTTTTGGTCGATTCTAACTAGTCCACGAGCACGTCTCCGCAGTCCTCAGTGAATAGAACTTGCAGCTTCCTCGCGAAATCCGGGCCCAGGCGTCTAGCGCGCGCGCCCGGCACGTTGGCGCGGGAGACGCCCACGTCCGCGAGCGCGTGGATGGCGTCCGGCTGTAGGAGGGCCTGGAGAAAGAGAGATCAACTAGCGATGAGTAGCGAGCGAGCGAGTTTTTTTTTTTTTACATTATAGCGGACAAACGAGCAGACGGCACACCTGATGGAAAGTGATCACCGCCGCCCATGGACATCTGCAACACCTGAGGTACCACATATGCGTTGCCGGCTCTTAAGAAAGGAGTACACCCTTTTCTTGAAGGTCACCAAGTCGTATCTGTTCGGAAACACCACGGATGACAGCTGGTTCCACAGTTTTACTGTGCGTGGTAGGAAATGACGTGAGAAACGCACGGTAGTCGATATAAATCCATCCAGGTGATGTGGATGATGGCGAAAAGAGCTAGCTCACCTAATCTAGCTCAACGTATATCTAGCTCAGTCACATTCAATTCATATCTTTAGCTCAGCGTTTCATCGTAGCGATGAGTAGCGAGCGAGCGAGTTGGTAAAAAGACCTAGCTCACCTAATCTAGCTCAACGTATATCTAGCTCAGTCACATTCAATTCATATCTTTAGCTCAGTGTTTCATCGTAGCGATGAGTAACTCGCGAGCGAGTTGGTAAAAAGAGCAAGCTCACCTAATCTAGCTCAACGTATATCTAGCTCAGTCACATTCAATTCATATCTTTAGCTCAGTGTTTCATCGTAGCGATGAGTAGCTCGCGAGCGAGTTGGTAAAAAGACCTAGCTCACCTAATCTAGCTCAACGTATATCTAGCTCAGTCACATTCAATTCATATCTTTAGCTCAGCGTTTCATAGTAGCGATGAGTAGCGAGCGAGCGAGTTGGTAAAAAGACCTAGCTCACCTAATCTAGCTCAACGTATATCTAGCTCAGTCACATTCAATTCATATCTTTAGCTCAGTGTTTCGTCGTAGCGATGAGTAGCTCGCGAGCGAGTTGGTAAAAAGACCTAGCTCACCTAATCTAGCTCAACGTATATCTAGCTCAGTCTCATTCCATTTATATCTTTAGCTCAATGTTTCATCGTAGCGATGAGTAGCTCGCGAGCGAGTTGGTAAAAAGACCTAGCTCACCTAATCTAGCCCCACGTATATCTAGCTCAGTATCATTCCATTTATATCTTTAGCTCAGTGTTTCATCGTAGCGATGAGTAGCTCGCGAGCGAGTTGGTAAAAAGACCTAGCTCACCTAATCTAGCCCCACGTATATCTAGCTCAGTCTCATTCCATTTATATCTTTAGCTCAGTGTTTCATCGTAGCGATGAGTAGCGAGCGAGCGAGTTGGTAAAAAGACCTAGCTCAACTAATCTAGCTCAACGTATATCTAGCTCAGTCACATTCAATTCATATCTTTAGCTCAGTGTTTCATCGTAGCGATGAGTAACTCGCGAGTGAGTTGGCAAAAAGAGCAAGCTCACCTAATCTTTTTTTTTGTCGCAGTGCAAATGCCAGTGCAATGGGCTGTCGTCTCACCGTCTTTCAGCGGCGCCTTATGCACACCCGTCCGTTGGGAGACGGACGGGTAGTGTCGGACTCTCCTATGACTGGGGCTTCACCTAATGTGAGGCCGGTCAATGGGCCTACCGAATAAAATCACTGCGACTGTTCCCGGCATATCCAGGGCTACGGGATGGGATACGGGCTCGACGGACGAACCCTGGCACCGCATCCCATCCATGGACAGCGAGACACGCCCGCACGGCCTCTTTCCTCAACCAGTCCCCCCCCCCCCCCCCCCCCCAGCTCCCACTGCCTTCCAAGCAAAGTCCCCACCGGGCGGCACCCACAAATTAAGTATTTGTCGGCCCATTTGGATCAATGGTAGTGAACGCTGCCTCTGGTGCAAGGGTTGCGGGTTCGATCCCCGCACAGTACAAACATTTGTATGCATGAACATGTCTGTTTGTATTGGTCTGGATGTTTCTATGTATTATAAGTATGTATTTACTAAAGAAAAGTATTATATCTATATATTTGTGATTCCGCTGTTGATTCTCATATCCGTAACACAGGTGCTTGAGCTACCTATCTCGGAGTCAGATCAACGTATGTGATGTTGTGAAAAAATATTTATTTATTTGTTTACGTAATTTTCAAAATCGGGAAATTGTCCATAGGTAAAAAGACTTGACCCTATATAGTGTCAAATAAATAAAGCTAAGTATATAATCTACACCATCGCATTGGGATATCCTGTATCGTTAGTTACAGGGTAAAGTTAGTGCATGCAACTACCGTGGGAAAGCCACGCTTCGGCATGAATGGGCCGGCTCGTCCGGAATGATACCACGGCCTTACAGAAAACCAGCGTGAAACAGTACTGAGCTGTTTCGCTGCGTGAGTGAGGGTACCGGTGGCCCAATTCAGGGGGAAAGGGGGGTTTAAAGGTTGGCAGCGCACTAGTGACTCTGCTGGTGTGGCAGGTGTCTGTGGGCGGCGGCAATCGCTTACCATGAGGTGATCCGTCTGCTCGTCTACCACCTATCACATAAAATAAAAGCTTATTCATGCTTTCCTATGAGGCCATAGTAAATCCGGCCCACAAATACCGAAGCGCGGCTCTCCCACAGTTGGGGTTCAATCCGAACATGATGGCGCATACCTCTTGCAGCGCTAACGGCGACTTGTACTGCGCGCACACGGCTCTCGCAACCTCCAGACTCGAGTGCGGCAACACCGCCAGCATCTGCTGCCACAGCCGGGATAAACCGTTGCCTGAAACATTACAATAAATATAAATAATTATATATTACTATACACCGATTAAATTTTTATCGTTTACCTACATCCTGAAAACCTCATAAGGTATCGTGAATACAGTCCATTTAGCATGTTAGATCAACAAAATAAAGGAAAAAAAATCAGCTATTCCATCATCATTTCAGCCAATAGACGTCCACTGCTGGACATAGGCCTCCCCCAATGTTCTCCACACAGATCAGTCCTGTGCCGCCCGCATCCAATGGATTCCCGCGATCTTTACCAGATCGTCGGTCCACCTTGTGGGGGGCGCCACGGCTGCGAGTTCCTGTACGTGGCCTCCACTCGAGGACCTCTCCGCCCCAACGGCCGTCTGTTCTCCTCGCTATGTGCCCTGCCCATTGCCACTTGAGGCATGCAATCCTTGCCGCTATGTCTGTGACCTTAGTTCTCCTGCGGATCTCATCATTTCTGATACGATCACGCAGAGAGACCCCGAGCATAGCCCTCTCCATTGCACTCTGGGTGACTTTGAGCCTCCTTAATCGGCACACTGTAAGCGGCCACGTTTCGGTTCCGTATGTCATCACTGGCAACACACACGCATTGAAGACTTTCGTCTTGAGACACTGCGGAAGATGGGCCGAAAATATGCTGCGTAACTGTTCCATACAAAATGGAAAATACACCCGGCAATAATGTATGGAAAAGCAGATATTTTCGCTTAGTTTGTTGATCTAACATGCTAAATGAACTTTATTCACGACTAGCTGTTTCACGCGGTTTCACCCGCGTCCCGAGGGAACTACTTCCCGTACCGGGATAAAATATAGCCTATGTTACTTCTGAATAATGCAGCTTTCTAATGGTGTAAAAAATATTGCAATCGGTCCAGTAGTTTTTGAGTTTATTCATTACAAACATACAAAAATACAAATATTTCCTCTTTATAATATTAGTGTAGATACCTATTATGAGCTTGGCGGGATGTAAACAATAAAAATGACAGTGTATTAATCCCATGATAGTAGTGATGACTTAATTTCTGTGATGGAGGCCTTTGCCCTCCAGTAGTACAAGATATAGGCTGATACTTTTTTAGTTTTATTATTTCAATGAAAAAAGGCAAGCACATTCAAGAGACTATTTACAATTGAATATAAACTAACTTAATCATTTTATTTTACGTTCAAAAATGTTATTTTACACTAAAAAGTGTAAAATAACATTTTTACCACTTATACTTATTGGCCGTGTGGTCCCGGCAGAGTAGAATAGGCCACCCTCCCTCTTACCGAGGTGTCGTAAAAGGCGACTAAGGTAAAGCTGCTGGCATGATCATCAGCACCCAGAGAAGGAAAACTCTGCATTTATAGCAAAACCCTCGCCAACCCGTCTGCCAAGCGTGGTGAGTATGGCAATTACCCCTCATGTGATTGAGGGAGGCCCGTGCCCCGGCAGTGGGGACTTAAATGGGCTGATGATGATAAAGATGATGAACACTTATACACTTTAAATAACATTTTATAAAAATACACTCGAGAAAAGGTGTTACTGAAGTCGGCGCCCAACGCTATCTTGTAATACTTCATTCAATTATTCAACACTGATTAGGCGCCGACTTCAATAACACCTTTTCACGAGGTTACTGTTATAAAATGTTATTTATAGTGTATGAAGTGTTAAAAATGTTATTTTACACTTTTTAATTCGTGGTTTTTGAAGGCGGTTTTTATTGCATAGATTTTTTTTTTCATGCTTTTAGTGTACAACCCGTGCGGATAAAGAATAGGATCAGAAATGGCGGCGCATCTATTCACTTCTCGCTCGCACACTATTTGCGTCTATACTCGCACTCATGGGGTGCGAGTACACATAGATGCGCCGCCATTTCTGATCCCATTCTTTATCCGCACAGGTTGTACCATTGATGAGTTGCCCTTCCATCATCAGCTGGCATAAAAATAAATCAATCTAGTATTGATATAAAAAACATTTCATGTGCCTTTAAAATTTGAGGATTACCCTCGATTCCTCTGGGATCCCTTCATCAAATCCTGACATGATGAAAATGGGACCAACTTGGAAGTGTGTTCTTTCAAATAAAAAAAGAATGTGCAAATCAGTGAACATACACAAAAAATAATAATAAAAAAAACATGCAGTCGAACATAGGACCTCCTACTTTTTTGAAGTCAGTAAAAAGAATATTCATTCATTCAGGCACTCGAATATTTCGTGAGACTGGTGTTTAAAACTGGTAAGGAAACCTTCCCTCCACCAGCCCATGGTCCTTCCTACCGTCTCGGCATACGGACCGAATCTTGGGACACGCTCACCAGGTACTTGCTAAGGGCTCTTTCCCCAGTGCGTTTCTTCACTCCCTACAAAGTCTGTGTCTGTGTCCATCTCAATGTCACTTCTCCCAAATGGGGCGTGAAACACCACAACACAAGCGACTCGCGCTCGGGCAGTTCCACATCAATCAATCTCCTTCCTAATGTTAAGCCTTTTGTGTGCAAACGCACGCAACCGTCGAAAACCTTCTGCAGAGTTGACCATCTCTTGATGGTATACTGGTCCTATCTCGTTTCTGTTCCAGTCATTCAGCATCTGTTGCCGCTCTTCTTCATACAGCTGACATTCACACAGCACATGGTCCGGAGTTTCATCAGCTTCTCCACAGGGACATACAGGTGACTCACAGAGAGTCATTGCGTGCAGTCTGCTGTTAAAATTGGTAAATGAATGCAAAGTAAAACACGTTTCAACAAACGTAGGACGTCTTCGCGTCAGATACAGCGACGATATATGTACGCAAAGTTCCTGGCCTGCCATAGGACAGGCCTACGTCTGTCATCACCATCAGCCTATTTAAGTCCCCACTGCTGGGGCACGGGCCTCCCTCAATCACATGAGGGGTAATTGTCATACTCACCACGCTTGGCAGACGGGTTGGCGAGGGTTTTGATATAAATGCAGAGTTTTCCTTCTCTGGGTGCTGATGATCATGCCAGCAGCTTTACCTTAGTCGCCTTTTACGACACCTCGGTAAGAGTGAGGGTGGCCTATTCTACTCTGCCGGGGACCACACGGCCTACGTCTGTGCAGTGAAAGAATATAAAGCTGATGATGATGACGAAGACTCACCATCCTTGTCGACGCCTATGCAGTTCTTGTTGTCTCCCTTCATGTAGAACTCGGCTTGTTCGTCGCAAGCTCTCTTCGCCTTCCTGCAACATAGGTACAAATAATAATGTAGGTATAATCAATATAAGACACATACATTTTCAAACTTTATACTAACTAAAATACTTACAAACAGGCACTCACACTTGAGAGCAATTAGACGACACAGAAAAATTGCGATCACAACAAAAAAAACGCGCTAGCTACCATTATTTTAGACTATAACCTTGACCCACCCGGAGCGACTGCCCCACCCTGAGCCCACGGCTGCCACACCTTGAACCCAAGGCTGCCCCACCCTGAGCACATCACATGTCGCATAAAAAGAAAACACAAATGTTGTCATCTCACTTGTGCGGCGCCTCGGCGATGGCCTTGGTGAACTGCACGATGAGCAGCGCCAGCTCGCTGGCCGAGTTCACCAGCACCGTGTCGCAGCCCGCCGACACCAGCACGTCTGCAATACAGTGTTCAAAATATTCTAGATGGTCCAGAAAACGAAAACTAATACACCATTAAATACACTTTGAACCAATGTGGCAACCCAATACGGTGAGAGACTTGGGAATGTACTTTGACGAGCTCACCTTCCGCCCTCACTACGACTGACCGGATGGCGCAATTGTTAGTGACCCTGTCTCTTACGCCAAAGGTCGTGGGTTCGATCCCCACCCTGGACAAACACTCGTGCGATGAATACTTGTGTTTGTTCGGTGTCTGGGTGTAATATATGTATTTAAGTATATATTTGTGTTCCTCTGTTGTCTGATATTGTTGTAATATTTAAATTGAAAACCCTTGTTTATCGATTGGCACAACACTAGCGTTACTAACATCACTATGGTAACCCGTTCTACCTTGTCTTTGGTTAGAAATTCCTTCTAGAAAATACACGTTTCTCTGTTTTCAAAATTGCTTTTATTTATTAATCTCATCAGATATCTGTAACACAAGTGCTTAAGCTACTTAGTACGGAATCAGGTCAACGTATGAGATGTTGTGAGATTTATTATTACGGCTACATTTTAAGTAAGAGTCGTAGACTTTAAGGTTTCATAATAAAGACTACTAAAGCGTTCAAGAAACCTCGCAGCTTGTCAAGAGTTTTTTGGAATACTGCTGTCCTATTTGTTCCGCCCGCTACAATGTCCACGCGAACTCCATAGAGAGGGTACAAAAGGGCTGCTCAAAGTATGCCTTACGCAATTTTGGACTTGGTCGTTCGCTTAAAGACTACAGAGAAAGGCTTGGTAGGTTTAACCTGATCTCTTTGCGATATCTGCGTGAAAGGTATGACATGCTCTGTCTCCACAAGATAGTGCATTCCGCTATCGATACACCGGAGCTGCTCTCCCCACTCTGCTTCAACACTTATAATCGAGCACGTAATTCGAATTCTTTCGCATTACGAGTGTTTAAAAATAACACCTCCTTCTTCAATCCCATAGTGAGAATGTGTAGGTCTTATAACAACTTGAACTTGGTTCGTGGTGGCAGGAACTTAGATCTATTTAACTCTTCCCCGGTGCAAGAAAGCTATTTCCGATATATTCAGAGACGAAACATCCTCGATGCCAATAAGATAGTCTTCTAATTTTATTTTGACAGTTGCAATAACTTTTTGATTTTATCATAATCCAATTTAATCTTAATTTCATTCCTTTTTATCTTAATTTAATTAAATTCTTGTTAAATGTATTAAAAATTAATCAGTATTATATTCTAATTCATCCCAATTTAATTTATAAAAATAGCGAATTTATATGTTAACCAAGCTGTGTATGCTATTTTAGGATTACTGTCTAGCTTATTTAATTTTAATTTTTATATATTGTTGTTTAATTGACTGTGATCTGTTGGCGTAGCTAATTTAAATAAATAAATAAACCCAGGGATCGAACGTGGGACCCCAAGCGCATCCGTCGCTTTCATGTGCCACCTACAAGCCACTGCGCCACCGAGACAGTTAACCAACAAATTCAGGTGAAAATATTGTGATACTCGACTGGTTTAAATACATACCGGTTATAGCCATCTCTAAATCAATTTCAGTCATCAGCTTGCGGTTACTGTTACTGGTTTTTCTTCCAGATGACCTGCAAAATATATATTTTTACAATTTGTTAACATACATAAATAAAATAAATATTTCACAACATCACATACATTGATCTGACTCCGAGATAGGTAGCTCAAGCACCTGTGTTACGGATATCAGAATCAACAGCGGGATTACAAATATATACATATAATACCTTAGTCGCCTCTTACGACACCTCGGTAAGAGTGAGGGTGGTCTATTCTACTCTGCCGGGGACCACACGGCAAAGCTGCTGGCATGATCATCAGCACCCAGTGAAGGAAAACTCTGCATTTATATCAAAACCTTCGCCAACCCGTCTGCCAAGCGTGGTGAGTATGGCAATTACCCCTCATGCGATTGAGGGAGGCCCGTGCCCCCAGCAGTGGGGACTTAAATGGGCTGACGATGACGATGATGACATATAATACTTTTCTTTTGTGAATACATACTTATAATACATACAAACACCCAGACCAATACAAAAAGACATATTCATACACACAAATGTTTGTACTGTGCGGGGATCGAACCCGCAACCCTTGGACCAAAGGCAGCGTTCACTACCACTGTTCCAAACGGGTCGTCGAAACGGTATATATACATGTTGTTAACATGTGTGTTACGTACAGTCGCGAGCAATCTTTATTTATTTATTTAATTTAAGGCATACACACAGGTGACAATCGATAAAAATACACACTTAGGAACAATATACTTAGAGCTAGATTGAAACCTAAGAACGTGTACACACAGCAATACCAATAACATCGCCTACAGAAATAAATGATTTAGTAGTTCAAGCGTTTATCAATTAACAGTACTTAACAAAAATGGTGCATTTATATATATTCTGAACATTAGATTATATTTACCACTAGGAGTGGGCTGGCCATATTAGCCGCAGAACCGACAACCGATGGGGTAAACGAGTTCTGGAGTGGAGATCGCGTCTTGGCAAACGTAATGTAGGGCGCCCTCTGGCTAGGTGGCGGGACGATCTGCGCAGGATGGCTGGCAAGAGCAGGATGCGAGAAGCCATGGATAGATCACAATGGCGAACAATTGGAGAGGCCTACGTCCAGCAGTGGACTGCGATAGGCTGATGATGATGATGATGATGATGACCACTAGGAAGCTCAGTGGAGAATTCGTTTGACATTCAAACGAAATGTAACATGTCTGGGCCCAAAAAGGTCCAGGTCACGGCTACACAGTAAGTCATTATAAAGGCGGCACATGCGAACAATGGGGTTGTAAAAGGATGTGTTATTCTTAAATCAAATCGACTCATTACCTTTTGACCGTGGGAGAGCCACACTTCGGCATGAATGGACCGGCTCGACCGGAGTGATACCACGGCCTCAAAGAAAACCGGCGTGAAGCAGCATTGTGCTGTGTTTTGCTGCGTGAGTGGGGGTACCGGAGGCCCAATCCCGGGGAAAGGGGGGTTTAAAGGTCGGCAGCGTACTTGTGACACCACTGTTGTCGCAGGTGTCTATGGGCGGCGGCAATCACTTACGATCAGGTGATCCGTCTGCTCGTCTGCCACCTATCACATAAAAAAAAACCTAATTTTCATACAAACATACCAATTTCAGAGGCCTATAAATATTAAAGTATCTGTGCTTTAGTGATAATTTACGGATAATTTTATGCTTTAGTGATAATAACTAAACCGGCGTGAAGCAGCACTGTGCTGTTTCAATGCGTGAGTGAGGGTAACGGAGGCCCAATCCGGGTAAATGGGGGGTTTGAAGGTTAGCAGCGCACTTGTGACTCCACACTGGTTTCGCGGGTGGCCATGGGCAGCAACAATCGCTAACCATCAGGTGATCCATCTGCTCGTCTGCCACCTATCACATAAAGAAATGTATGTACCCATACTTACTTGAAGAACTCCTTAACGCCAAAGATGACGACCGTCAGTTCGGCCCCCGCCATGTCGCGGATCTGCGCGACATGCTGCGCCAGTGTGTGCGCGCACACCTGCTCTTGCACGTCGCTCGCGGGCGTCACGTACAGCGCGCGGTTGCAACCCTCCTTGCATGATGTTAGGCCTAGCTAGAGAATAAAAAACCACTAAAATTGTAATCTTGCTAAAGATGATTGTGGCATTTTGACATAGCTCTCCGGATTGGTAAGTTGAAATAGCAATGGGCTGGCCATAATATCCTCCAACCGATTTCGACTAGGGCGGCCAATCCCGTATCTATCAGCCACTTACTCAGGATATTAGTGCTCAAGTGTGTGCGCAAACACAAGTGCACTCTCTATTCCCTTACCCTCATATTCCGATAAGACACAAGTGTGACACGACCGGAAAGGGGTCGGGCGCAGAACCTACAGCTTAACGTGCTTTCCGAGGCACGGGGGCACAAGACCTCCACCACCTGAACCTGCCTCCGAGTCGGCCGGTAGAGTGTGTGAGATGGTGAACAGTCGCAGACTCTTATTTCTTGAATTACGTACTATTGCTTTACTGCTAAATTTTATTTTGTATTATTTAGAATAAGGTTCAATAGGACTTACATGTCTCTGCTAGACAAAAGTCCTTAATTTAAAATAAAAGAATAAAAAAAAAGAACTTCCACCACCAAAATCCAGGCCATATCAGCCGCAGAACTGACAACCGCTGGGGTAAACGAGTTCTGGAGTGGAAACCGCTTCACGATAAACGTAGTGTAGGGCGCCCTCAGGCCAGATGGAGTGACGATCTGCGCAAGATGGCTAGGTGGAGCTGATTGTGGCACTCTGAGACTGTTAATTAAAAAGCATGTCAAAAAAACCTTTATTTGCATATTCTTGTACACAGCATTTACAAATCGTCATACATATTTAAGTAGTTGAAAACTATTTATAAGCACTTATGTATAATTTACACTTTAATACATATTATATATTGATTAAATATATTTAAAAAAAATAAACATAATTCGATTCTACCACCAGCTCGGAAATTTGTTTCTGGTCGAGAAGATCCGGCAAGAAACTCGCTAGTTACTCATTGACTGACCGGATGGCGCAATTGGTAGTGACCCTGCCTCTCACGCCAAAGGTCGGGTTCGATCCCTACCCTGGACAAACATTCGTGCGATGAACACTTGTGTTTGTTCGGTGTCTGGGTGTAATATATGTATTTAAGTATATATTTGTGTTCCTCTGTTGTCTGATATCTGTAACACAAGTGCTTAAGCTACTTAGTACGGAATCAGGTCAACGTATGAGATGTTGTGAGAATTATTATTATTATTTTTATTTCAATCACCAAAGTTTGACACAATGTTTGGCGATGGCATGATTTTGCAACGCCCAGGGTTATGTTATGGAACTCTAATATTTGTAAGACATATGTATACAAATATATGCAATAAATGAATTGAATTTATAATTTGAAGGCCTATGTCTTTTATTACTATTTTATATTTCATCTCTTCAATCTAGTCTAACAGTGGACTGCAACAGCCAGATGATAAAGCTGACCCCAGGCTTGAAGACTTTCCTCTTTAGACACAGAGGTAGTTGGGCCGAGATATGAGAAAAAAAATTTATGTACTGGAATGTAGATATATCCCTCACCTGGCCCTGATGAGCGGCCAGCTTCTGCGGCAGCACGAGGCCGGAGTCGCACAGCGCCGGCGCCGGCGCCACTCGAACGAGAGTATACCTGTCGCATCCAAACCAAGGAGACACGACACACAGCGCGTGTGAAAGAGAGGGAAACTCCGATTCGGTCGTAACGTCTCCTTGAAATTAGGACCTCTGAGTCGATTTGGGTTGCCTCCGCGAGTGTATATGTATCTCTCACCTGGCCCTGAGTGGGCGGGCCGAGCTTCTGTCGGACACCGCGCGCCGTCACAGGCACGAGGCCCGGAGTCGCAACAGACGACGACGCCGGCGCCACACGAACGAGAGTAATACCTGTCGCAATCCAGAACCAATCAAAGGAGACACGACACACAGCCGCGTGTGAAAGAGAGGGAAACTCGCGATTCGGTCGTAACGTCTCCTTGAAATTAGGACCTCTGAGCTTCGATTTGGTTGCTCCGCGAGTGTATATGGTATCTCTCACCTGGCCCTGATGGGCGGCCAGCTTCTGCGGCACCCCGTCCAGCACGAAGGTCGGAGTCGCCCGGCGCAGGCACGACAAAAGCGGCATCGTGTGAAAGAGAGAGAAACTCCGATTCGGTCGTACACGGTCTCCTTGAAGTTAGGGGACCCTGAGTCGATTGGTTTGCTGCGAGTGATAGGTATCTCTCACTGGCCCTGATGGGGGGCGGCCAGCTCGCGGCACCGCGCGCGTCACAAGCACGAGGCCGGAGTCGCACAGCGCCGGCGCCGCGCCACACGAACGAGAGTTCTACAGGGCGTAGCGTGGGTGCCGGCCGCCCGGGGCGGAAGACAATTTTCGCCGCCCTTTTATTTAGATATTTCAATGTAATGTTACTATACATTACATAAACAACATTTAAATAAAAAGTTTATCTAAGTTTTACAATATCCTTTATTATACATTGTAATTTTTATAACAGGTACACTCAAGAACGAGTCAACCTATTAACTTTGGACTTGTGCACCATCTTATTAACAAACGCATAAGATCGAAACTTGAACTGCGAGTGTATAGCTTGATGTGAGCTCGACTGTACAATACCAATCACCGCAGATTAGGTACAGCTGTCGATCGTCAGATTGACAAAATTAAATAATTGGAGAATTGAATATAAAACGCAAATAAATTTTTAATAAAAAATTCGCAGTCGCTACAAAATATCATTCAAAGAAAGGGGATTCCCCGAATCCGTAACAGAATAAGTAATGAAAAATTCTATGCTCTTTTCAATCGGTCTTTTGTAGTTGCGTTAAAAATATGAAATGGTTCAAATATTTTTATTATTTATTGTGAAATTTTGCCGCCCCCTAAAATGTGCCGCCCGGAGCGGGCCGCCCCTGCCGCCCCCACTACGCTACGCCACTGAGTATACCTGTCGCATCCAAACCAAGGAGACACGACACACAGCGCGTGTGAAAGAAAGGGAAACTCCGATTCGGTCGTAACGTCTCCTTGAAAGTTAGGACCTCTGAGTCGATTTGGTTGCTCGCGCGTGTATATGTATCTCTCACCTGGCCCTGATGGGCGGCCAGCTTCTGCGGCACCGCGCGCGTCCACAGCACGAGGCCGGAGTCGCACAGCGACGGCGCCGGCGCCACACGAACGAGAGTATACCTGTCGCATCCAAACCAAGAAGACACGACACACAGCGCGTGTGAAAGAGAGAGAAACTCCGATTCGGTCGTAACGTCTCCTTGAAGTTAGGACCTCTGAGTCGATTTGGTTGCTCGCGAGTGTATATGTATCTCTCACCTGGCCCTGATGGGCGGCCAGCTTCTGCGGCACCGCGCGCGTCCACAGCACGAGGCCGGAGTCGCACAGCGCCGGCGCCGGCGCCACACGAACGAGAGTATACCCAGCGGCGTAGCGTGGGTGCCGGCCGCCCGGGGCGGAAGACAATTTTGCCGCCCTTTTATTTAGATATTTCAATTTAATGTATACTATACATTACATAACATACATTTAAATAAAAAAGTTTATCTAAGTTTTACAATCATCTTTATTATACATTGATACATTTTTATAACAGGTACATCTCAAGAACGAGTCAACCATACACTTTGGACTTTGCACCATTCTTATTAACAAACGCATAAGATCGAAACTTAACTGCGAGTGTATAGCTTATGTGAGCGCGACTGTACAATACCAATCACCGCAGATTAGGTACGCTGTCGATCGTCAGATTGACCAAATTTAAAATAATTGGAGAATTGAATATAAAACGCAAAATACCTTTTTAATAAAAAATTCGCTTCGCTACAAAATATCATTCAAAGAAGGGGATTCACCGAATCCGTAACAAATAAGTTAATTAAAAATTCTATGCTCTTTTCCAATCGGTTCTTTTGTAGTTGCGTTTTAAAAATATGAATGGTTTCAATATTTTTATTATTTATTGTGAAATTTTGCCGCCCCCTAAAATGTGCAGCCCGGAGCGGGCCGCCCCTGACGCCCCCACTACGCTACGCCACTGAAGTAACCTTCGCATCCAACCAAGGAGACACGACACACAGCGCGTGTGAAAGAAGGCAATCGATTCGGTCGGTCGTAACGTACCTCCTGAAGTAGGACCTCTGAGTCGATTTGGTTGCTCGCGCGTGTATAATGTATCTCTCACCTGGCCCTGATGGCGGCCAGCTTCTGCGGCACCTCGCGCGTCCACAGCACGAGGCCGGAGTCGCACAGAGACGACGCCGGAGCCACACGAACGAGAGTATACCTGTCGCATCCAAACACAGGAGACACGACACAACGCGTTGAAAGAGAGAGATACTCCATCGTTCGTAACGTATCTTGACGTTAGGACCTCTGAGTCGATTGGTTGCTCGCGAGTGTATATGTATCTCTCCTGCCCCTGATGGGCGGCCAGCTTCGCGGCCCGCGCGCGTCCAAACAGCACGGGCCGGAGTCGCACAGCGACGACTCCGGCTCCACAAAACGAACGAGAGTATACCTGTCGCATCTAAACCAGGGACACGACACAAGCCAGTGGCGTGTGAAAGAGAGGTAAACTCCGATTCGTTCGTAACGTCTCCTTGAAATTAGGACCTCTGAGTCGATTTGGTTGCTCGCGCGTGTATATGTATCTCTCACCTGGCCCTGATGGGCGGCCAGCTTCTGCGGCACCGCGCGCGTCCACAGCACGAGGCCGGAGTCGCACAGCGCCGGCGCCGGCGCCACGCGCGCGCCCAGCGCCGCCGCCTCGCGCGACACGTCCGACATGTACCACGCGCCCAACAGCACCGGGGTGGATCTCGATGTTCATGTACTGGAATGCTAGGACTCGATTGTTGTTCGGTCAGGTCAACTGGTGTAGCATAAAAGGACAAGGCTCATACCAGAAGTGGTGTACAGTCAGAGAATAAAAAGGTTCGGAGCCTTAAGGTAAATTTTCGCTTGCATTTTTTTTTTTTACAATATAGCGGACAAACGAGCAGACGGCACACCTGATGGAAAGTGATCACCGCCGCCCACGGACATCTGCAACACCTTAAGTATCACATATGCGTTGCCGGCTCTTAAGAAAGGAGTACACCCTTTTCTTGAAGGTCACCAAGTCGTATCTGTTCGGAAACACCACGGATGACAGCTGGTTCCACAGTTTTACTGTGCGTGGTAGGAAATGACGTGAGAAACGCACTGTAGTCGATATAAATCCATCCAGGTGATGTGGATGGAATTTGGCGTTCTGACGTGATGTGCTGTGTGTGTGTGTGTGTGTGTGTGTGTTCTGTGTGTGTGTGATGAAACAATCATAATAAATTTTGTCTTCATATATGGCATAGACAGAGAGAATTTGCCCTTTTAACCTATTATCCAAGCTATTCGCGAATGACACACGAGACAGCCAATAGTAGATAAACATCCAAATTAAAAACGTCACCAACCATGACAATAAATTTCTTTTTATTTTTTTTTTATTATAAAGTTAATTTCCACGTCAAACCAATGTAGGTTTTACTTCATAGGTATCTTTAAATTGTCTTTACATCAAAAGGAATCAATGTTGCTACAAGCATATCTGAACTTTCTGATCTAACAGTTAAGCATAATTTTCTTTGCAACAGGTATTACGCTGACAAATTTACGAAAGGTAATAAGTGCTTCATAGCATATGAAACAAATGTATTAGAAAACTGACGAACCTTTTCGTTACTTTGACTGTACCAATAGTTTATGCATGCACATGATATAAAATCGCTGACTACATAATAATTAAAGTTACAGTTCGGATATGCACCAAAATAACCGCGTACATAACACTTATAAAATAACACCGGCCAAGTGCGAGTCGGACTTGCCCATGAAGGGTTCCGGAGCAGCAAGTAAGATATTACTTAATTGTAAAACAATTGAGTTGACTAAATTGAAGGTAAATTGCGGTATACGGTTAATAACGTATTAAAAAAAGTACTTACTAGATCTAGTTCAAATTTTCGTTGTTAGTTTTCAAAAATATCATATATATTTTTTTAGTTTCATAATTCTTTTATTAAAAATTATATAGATAAAAGAACATAAGTTTATACAAAACATTTATTAAATACATTCCAGTCACCTTCATACACTCCCCGGGTTTGTAAATCTTGTTCATTTCGATGGCGGCCTTCTGAGCCGCCTTATCTGCAGCCTGCTGCTGCTTGGCAGCTTGTTTGTCATTTTTTGCTCTCTTCTTGGCTTCGGCTTCTAAACTACCTGGTGATGATCAAGTTCAAAGTATATTTTATCAGATATGCATGTATTAGCTCAAAATGTATAAAATGCACCTAACTAAAGTGGACCTCCAGTCCTTGCATGGTAGCCAAAATGGCATGACAATCATAAAATAGAAAAAGAAATTGGTACCTACAGGAAAATTTGATTTACAGATTTGTTGAACAAATCAAAGTAATTTTTGTAACCTGGTTTTCCATACACAATAAAGACCTTACTTACGTGTCATATTGACGTGACAATCATCTTTACTGACTTATGATGGCTGCTTGAAACAATGGAATGGTTTTTATAGACAATGCTATGTCTCACGAATATAACATTGCGTCATCAACAAATACCTGTGCGAACTTATAAATTTGAATAATATAATTTATAAGTTGAATATTTAATTGATTGCTGAATTAGATTGTTTTGTTTACAATGTAAACTATTCCTTTTGCCATTTAAAAGACTGGGCTTTACTGGTAAATTATTTTTTTTACTTTTATTTTTATTTTACAAATAAGTTCAGGTTTTTAATGATTACAAAAGTCGGAAAACGAATACTCACTAACACTAGTCCTCTTTCCCTTGCCTTTTCCTTTACCCTTGCCTTTAACAGCAGGAGAGGGCAGCCGTATGTCTCGTGGGGACAAACTGTAGGTCTCAGTGTCCGATGAATTCATGTTTTCATCTGCAGTGGAAGAAAATATTTACTGATCAAATTATTTACCTAACGGATAGACAATATCTACGGAATTAATAATATACAGAATTTAAATATGCTTAGAAAAGAAATTCATGTTAGTTCAACATAAGGGAGTCACCACCAATAATTCAAGAACCACGGGATTAATTTTAAATGATCTTCAATTTGTTGAATTTATCCTAGTTCCGAACAGCATAATAAATATTAAATAAAATATAGGGCAACAGAAAGAAGTACATACGCCACTGAAGTAAACTTAACAATGGATTAAAAACCTTTAAAAACTTCACTTTTGACTTACTTATTGCTACAATTGGAAGATCATTATCATGCTCACTAATGTCTTCTTGAGTTAAGTCCATTATTTCGTCGTATTTTGCCATTATTGCAGTACTTGAAGCTTAAAACTAAATCACTGTGGTGCCGGTATCTGCCTCGAATGAAAAATGTAAAATTATAGAGTATAAGAGAAAGATTTTAACGAAAAAGTTAAGCAATTCGTATTTGCTGGATTATACATATAATTATATTAATTCATTTATTAAATAAGTCGCTAAATTAGCAAAGAAATCATCAACCGGGAACTCTCAACTCACTCTGGCAAGTTTACAAACAAAAATGACAGTTACTGTCAATGTCAAAGATATGTAAGTTCAGCAATTTTTTATGTAATGCATTGAATAGTACTGCGATATAACGATGTAATTAATAGAAATATTTGTTATACAAAATACAAAATACTTTATTTGCCAATAAATAGGGTGGTTACATAGAATGTAGATGTTGTAAATTTACATGTTGCTTAAACCTATTTAGCCATTAAATTGTAGCATGCAAATATTACAAGTTGTAAGAGCATTCGAAGTTCTCTGTGGTAAGACCTATTTGTAGGACCTTACACTACAGAGATAAAAAATGGGAAAATAATATAAAAAATACATTTTTTAAGCATAACTCTTGGGTAAAATAACATCGTGTGGGTTACAAACAGAAGCACACACATATATAAAATGTTTTAAATTTAAATAATTAGGTGGACTTATTCCAGAATAATAACAAATTAAGAAGGAATCTAAAATCAATGAACTTAATCTATGCATAGATAAGTAGGTAAGCTCGCTATAACTTACATTTTAAAAAATCGCTGACCGAATAAAAAGTATTTTTTATTAGCAGATCACGTAAAGACGATTTAAATTTGTGTATAGGAAGTAACTTAATGTGATCAGGTATTTTATTGTATATTTTTATACTCATCATATAGCAGTTATTTATGCAACGACTTGTGTTTGGTGCGATATTAATTATTAAATTGTTATTGTGTCTAATATTTCTGTGTGTATGCTGTTTTGCAGTAATGAATAAATGTTTATTTTGTGAAACGAATAGACCTACCTCGAGTATATACAAACATGGGAGAGGTAAAATGTTAAGCATTTTAAAATAAGGTTTGCAAGAGACGTCAGATGCTATGTTGCATATAGAGCGAATGCACCGTTTTTGCGCGATAAACACTGAATGAATGTCCGTACCATTTCCCCATATTAGCAGCCCATATCTTAGAACCGATTCGACATATGCGTAGTAGGCGGCAATAGCTGTACTAACGTTGGCTATTTTCGTTAGTTTATAAAGCGCAAATGCGAATCTATTTATTTTTGCGCAGACTTTAACTAATTGCTCTTTCCAAGTTAGTTTAGGATTGATGATTATACCCAAGAAAGTGGCCTCGTGAGTGTTATGGAGGGTGTATCCGTCAAAGTTAATTTGAATATTTTGGTGCTGGAAATTATTGAAATTTATTAATTTGGTTTTGTTAAGATTTATCAGTAAACTATTGTTATTTAACCAGTTAATAATAGACGAAAGTGATTGAGTAATATCTGCTTTATGTTGGTTAAGTGTTGATGTTTTGTTAGTAGTAACTATGACAGAAATATCATCTGCAAATAGGATAGTTTTATTACGTGTACAGTCAGGTAGATCATTAATGTATAATAGAAATAACAGTGGACCGAGTATACTTCCTTGGGGCACTCCATTGCCATTTACAATGGAATCAGATTTAAAAGTTTGAATCATAGATTTCGAGCTAACTTTTTTGAGTTGAGTAATTTCCACAAACTGTTTTCTACATTCTAAATATGATTTAATCCACTTTTGAGCAGGTCCCCTTATTCCATTAAAATCTAATTTATTCAAAAGTATTTTATGCGACACTAGGTCAAATGCTTTGGACATGTCTAAAAACATGGTGGTGGTGTATTTTTTATCATTAACATTTTTTAAGACTTCATACACTAAATTAAAAGCTGCATGATTGGTTGACTTCATTTTCTGGAAACCGTATTGATTCGCTTTAATGACGTGATATTTTGATATAAAAGAGCTAATTTGGTCATGTATTACTCTCTCAAATAATTTTGAAAAAACTGGCACGAGTGTAATGGGTCGGTAGTTTGACATATCAGCGCTGTCTCCTTTTTTGTGCAGCGGTTTGACTACTGATATTTTAAGCTTATCCGGGAAAGTGCTAGATTCAATAGAGAAATTTACCAAATAGGTGAGTACCGAACTCAATTGCTCTTTACAGGATTTGAGAACTTTGGTGGATATTGAATCATAGCCTTCCGATTTCGTGTTGCTTAAACTCATAATAATTTTAGTAATATATTCCTCGTTTACTGGATTTAGAAAAATGGTGTTAGATAAAAAATTATGGCATGTGTTTCTTGTTTGATTATTAATGTTATGGCTATTTGTTGGACTCCTTTTCTGATATTTTCTTTTTTGTCTATGATTAAACAATGGCGGGAAACGTAAATAGGAAATAGTGTGGAAAATTTCTCACAAGAAGGCGTTTTATTTTTCGGAAACGGTCAAACAAACGGTTTATTCAGTGAAACAATGATGTTTTATTCTAGTAACCGTTTTTAGCGGTTTTTTGCTTATAACGCTATAATAAATAAACAAAACTATGAAATATATGACCTCCTCTTAAATAATGTATATTTAACTAAAGCTAATCTACACCCTAGATTTCTAATCTAAGTTCTACAGAAGGAAGATCAATGACTAACACAATTTATTTAAAATACCTACACCGCAAACACAACTTTACAAGGTACAAATTAAGGTCATCCCAACAATACAAAGATTACATGGCCCATTGAGAGAACGGTAGCGTCGGATTATTTATCCCCGGCTTTATGTGAAATCAATAGTGGCTCCACTGCGGCGGGCCAAATGCCGGTTCATTTCATAAGTATGGCCTTTTTGTTCCAGCGGGGGCGGTGATGCAGAAAATGAAATGTGTATTTGATTCAGATAAGCGAGTGGGAATGGATGTGGTGGGAATCAATGTTAAGAAAGTCGCTCGCAGTATTTTTCTTTTTATCAAAAGAAGAAGACTACGAGATTAATGTAAAGATACCTACAGCTACGTAAAACACACTTTTTTACTTTACAGTTAGGTAGATAAGAAAAACCAAATGAGTTTCAAACTCAATCACCCTTTATTTTGTTTCCTCTAAATTTATGGCTGTACTCCGACTTTTTTCTAACGTTGCTGCCAGTTCCATTCTTGAAACTATAGCAAAAAGGTCTACATATTTAAACTTACTTTCAAAACTTAAAATCTTTCATCAAAATATTGTTCCTTCTGATTTTTATTGGCAGTGACTTAGATTCAAAATCTAAGGGCAGAGACGATATTTTTTTTGACCTAGATATGTGGTGTAAAATTAAAGTCAATTTTAGGAAAAACTGACTGTTTGTGGCCACCTTCAAACAGGGTAAGTACTAGATTTGTAGAAAGCAAGTCCTAGTTAAAGTGTAGGTAATACCGTATAAAATCACACAAGTTTTTTGATGCTGTACTAAACGTGTTCCAAGTGAGTTCAAATGAAGATAAAAACCAAACAAACAAAAAACGATATCCCATAAAAAGCTCCGAAGGAATCCATTCAGAATCTTTATGCGAAATCGATTCTCCATAAACGCGCAGATCGTCACTTTACGATATCTATTGATACGTGGTTTGATGTCCCATGGGCCATGGGTATTGGACAAATTGACTGACGACGGTGCATTTGGTAGGTAATCCTGCCTCACGGGTCATGGATTCGATTCCTACCGCATCTTTAGTGCTCTGAAAGAACTCTTTCTGTCTCTTTTAATGAGCTTATTTGTACCCTGTGGAAATTATATGGTCGAATCAGGTGATCTGCGTTCTCTTTTTTTATGAGAAAGGGAGGCAAACGAGCGAGCGAGACACCTGATAACCTGGTAAGTGATCACCGTCGCTTATGGACACAGCCACACCAGAGGGCGTGGAGATGCGTTGCCGGCCTTTTAGGCAGGTATAGGCTTGCTTCTCGAAGCTCGCAATGTCATACTGGTTCGGAAATACCGCTGCGGGAAGTTGATTCCACAATGAGGAGGTGCGTGGCAAAACATGACGTTTAAAGCGCACGGTGGTGGACCTCCACCCATCCAGATGGTACGGGTGGAATCCTACTTTACGGCGTGTACTACGGTGGTGAAATTAAGCAGCGGGTATTAACTCAAACAACTCCTCGGAACACTCATCATGGTAAAGGCGGCAAAAGACACATAGAGAGGTGACTTCTCTCCGCAGGGCCAGAGAGTCTAAGCGATCAGTGAGATTCTCGTCGTTTAATGTGATTGGTGGCGACGAGCAGATGCATCACCTAATGTTAAGCGTGTAAAAGTCACAAGAGTGCTGCCAATCTTTAAGCCCCCCCTATCCCCAGATTAGGCCTCCGGTACCCTCACTCACTCAGCGAAACACAGCACAGCTTAGACGCCGCTTCACGCCGGTTTTCTGTGAGGCTGAGGTCACTCCGGTCAAGCCAGCCCATTCATGCCGTAGCGTGGTTCTCTCTCCCACGGTCTCTTAATGTATATAATTTTACTTTTTTTCTCTTAATGTACAAAATAATTTATTTGCAGTAAATATGGATGGTTACCTATATAGAGGAAATGTCGTTACCACTTTCCTCTCCTTTCCTTTCCAAAACAGCCCCCTATTGACAATAATTATCTAAACCACAGATATTATAATACTAGTCTATACTATATAAGAAGAGGTAAATCCTACAGACAGCGGCGACGCTAATCCGAGAACGGCGATTTACACAATCGATAACTGGAACTTAATGTCCCGCAAAAAAATGAGGGCGAGCACTCTCTGACTATAGAGTACCTATACTCTTCGATAGCGTCTGCAGTCCCCTAATCCCGCCTCGTTGGTAGTCCCTTCCTGGTAATCCTGGCGCTATGGGGATTCAATTTGGCAGTGGAAGTGTTTTCAAGTTGACTTCGAGAACTAGCTGAATTGCAGACCTTTTTTACTCAACTTCAACAATAGAGGAAAAAGTGATTGTGTATTGTACGTTCGCGATTGGGAAATTCAACGAAACTATTTTGAACTTTTTTTATAGATAGATAGAAATTATTTATTGCACTAATACAAAATACAAGTATGATACAACAATAAAAGATAGTACAATATGGCAGTCTTATCGCTTGTAGCGATTTCTTTCAGACAACCTTTGGGTATTCGTGATGGGGGAAGGCAGTGCAAAGCAGTTTAATAAATGAAATTGAAAATGGCAGAAATATGCATACTTATTAATAATATTACATAATATAAATAATAATAAACAATACATACATACTTAATATATAGATATAGAATAATACATTCAAGATAATATAAGTAGACAGGTATATATTTTAATGTGATAGAGCAGACGAGCAGACGGATCAACTGATACCAAGTTTTTATTTTATAAATTGTAGGCTAACGCTTGACCACAATCTCACCTACTTAGTCATCGCTACTTAGTCTCACCTACTGAGTCATCGCTACTTAGTCTCACCTACTTAGTTATCGCTACTTAGTCTCACCCACTGAGTCATCGCTACTTAGTCTCACCCACTTAGTTATCGCTACTTAGTCTCACCTACTTAGTCATCGCTACTTAGTCTCACCTAGTTAGTCATCGCTACTTAGTCTCACCTACTTAGTTATCGCTACTTAGTCTCACCCACTGAGTCATCGCTATTTAGTCTCACCCACTTAGTTATCGCTACTTAGTCTCACCTACTTAGTCATCGCTACTTAGTCTCACCTACTTAGTCATCGCTACTTAGTCTCACCTACTTAGTTATCGCTACTTAGTCTCACCCACTTAGTCATTGCTACTTAGTCTCACCTACTTAGTTATCGCTACTTAGTCTCACCTACTGAGTCATCGCTACTTAGTCTCACCTACTTAGTTATCGCTACTTAGTCTCACCTACTTAGTCATCGCTACTTAGTCTCACCTACTTAGTCATCGCTACTTAATCTCACCTACTTAGTTATCGCTACTTAGTCTCACCTACTGAGTCATCGCTACTTAGTCTCACCTACTTAGTTATCGCTACTTAGTCTCACCTACTAAGTCATCGCTACTTAGTCTCACCTACTTAGTTATCGCTACTTAGTCTCACCTACTTAGTCATCGCTACTTAGTCTCACCTACTTAGTCATCGGTACTTAGTCTCACCTACTTAGTAATCGCTGCTTAGTCTCACCTACTGAGTCATCGCTACTTAGTCTCACCTACTTAGTTATCGCTACTTAGTCTCACCTACTTAGTCATCGCTACATAGTCTCACCTACTGAGTCATGGCTACTTAGTCTCACCTACTTAGTTATCGCTACTTAGTCTCACCTACTTAGTCATCGCTACTTAGGATTATAATTCTTTAAGCACTATCAAATTGTATAAAGAAGATATTTTTTATAATATTAAGTATAGGTAGAGACATCGGGTTACCACAATCTGTCAAATTTCTTCTATTGATACTGACTGTCATACATATTTGGTACAAATATGAAAGTCCGGCCAAAAAAATTTCTGTATTTTGTTAGGACTTGTTATCCTATGTTCAATTGTCAAGATTTGGTAAAGCAAAAAAAAATAGAATAGTTATTTACGAGATTTGTACCATGTAGGTACCTTATTTTTGAGTTTCCGATATTTCGGCACTGTTGCAAGCGCCACGGTCATGGAGTAACTGAAGTTTTTGCGGGTAAGATGTTACTGGCAGTCAAAACGGTCTACCCTCCTTCGCAGTCTTTTACTACGCGCACCTGCGGTACCACTGTTCACTAACTCACTATTTTCTCGCACCTGTTATCGACACACAACACTCACAGTATCTGGCCGCGAAATCACATAAATAACTATTCTATGTTAGTGACCATGAAAGTTTAAAACAATATATTGCAAAAAAATGTTTAATTTTTAGCTATACTGCTTTAGCTTTAGCATTAGTGACAGATGTCAAAATCTATACATTTTTCACGTTTAATCTCTTTCTAACATGCGACTTAAGTATGACTCTGGAGCCCAATTCGCGGGCTCGTAGTATTTTGAAAACATGTCGGACATCACATGAAAACCATACAAAAAAACTATGTTTTGGTGATATATGTCGTATGAAAATAAATGTCACGAGCACGTGAATTGCGCTCCTGCTGTCACCGATATCACGATAAAGCGAAAGGACTATAAATCACTGAAAATGTATGATGTTGATAATTGAACTCAAACCACGGAATACGACCCTACCGTTTTGGTGCTATAGAGATAATTATTCAAAGGGACAAGTCCCACAGACAGAATATTATAGCAAATATTTTTCTGGCCAGTACTTCAACCAAAAAAGAGGATGTAAGTATCTACTTTCCTTTGACAGATTTGTATACACTCATGTGTGGCTTAGCGTACCTATGTCATGTGATATAGGTTTCCAGTAAGGGTACATATATCGATATCAGTTGATACGTCTCCTCGTATGTTATCAAGTAAAAAAATGTTCAAAGTTTTTTTCAATCGCTTCCCTTTTATCCAGCTTACTCAATCGATCTTCCGATTGCGTTATCGCTTTATCCGGGCTTCGCCCCCCACATTGTCCCTCACGGGTAGATGTCGATCCGGGGTATTGTGCTTTTGTTGGGCTGGAGCTTAGGGTAAGGTATGATCAGACTACTTACTCGCAATAGAATAAATAAATAAATATTTCACAACATCACATACATTGATCTGACTCCGAGATAGGTAGCTCAAGCACCTGTGTTACGGATATCAGTACCAACAGCAGAATTACAAATCATCATCGTCATAATTTCAACCAATAGACGTCCACTGCTGGACATAGGCCTCCCCCAACGATCCCCACACAGATCGATCCTGTGCCGCCCGCATCCAATGGATTTCCGCGTTTTTCACCAGATCTTCGGTCAACCTTGTTGGGGGCCGGCCACGGCTGCGACCTCCTGTACGTGGCCTCCACTCGAAGACCTTTCCGCCCCAACGGCCGTCTGTTCTCCTCGCTCTGTGTCCTGCCATTGCAGCTTGAGGCATGCAATCCTTTGGGCTATATCTGTGACCTTAGTTCTCCTGCGAATTACAAATATACACATTATAGATAGATACATATTCTTTATTACACAAAAATACAAGCATGATACAACAACAACAGACAGTACAATAAGGCGGTATTATTGGTTGTAGCGATTTCTTCCAGACAACCTTTGGGTAGATGAAACAAATATCGTATTCGTAATAAGGGAAGGCAGTGCAAAGTAGTTTAACAAATGAAATTAAGAATGGCAGAAATATATATATAGTTTATTTATTAATAATATTACATAACATAAATAATAATAAACAATACATACATACCTAATAATATATGTATACATAGATCATTTATAACAAAAATTCAATAAAAAAAATCTTATAAGATAAGTATAAATGACCAGAGAGCAGACCACATTAAATAGGAAGAAGAGACAAGGAAAAAACAGTGTACCTATTTATAGAGATAGGAAGTGAGTTTTGACACTTGAATATAGGAAGGGATATAATACTTTTCTCTTGTAAATACATACTTATAATACATTGAAAACACCCAGACCAATACAAACAGACGTGTTCATGCACACAAATGTTTGTACTGTGCGGGGATCGAACCCGCGACCTACCAGATGCACCAGGGCAGCGTTCACTACCACAATTAATTTATTATATTTAACTTTAACCCTACGCTCAACTTAACTCTACCAACATCCAGTAAGTATAACTTTGTACAAATAGGAGCTCCTTACTTATTTAATTAATTTAACCCTTCTACTTTACAATATCCAGTATAACGTTTTAGAGAAGAAGCTCCATATTTAATTAATTTAATAAAAACACGCTGAAACACGCGTCGGTGCCCGTCGTTTTGTGCCCTTGGCCGTCCTTGCCCGCAGACACTCCAGCCAGGGATGCGATCATGTCGATGAATTCATTTTTAACATGTCGATGAATTTATCTGAGAGTAGAGCGATGATAGCTCAGTGGATAAAAATGTGTTTATTAACGGGAGGAAAAACTTACGATTTTAATCTTCCGCGTTGCATTATACTATGCGTTACGTTATTTCTTTCATCTACCCAAAGGTTGTCTGGAATAAATCAGTACAAAGATCGCCTTATTGTACTATCTGTTGTTTTTGTATCATACGTGTATTTTTTTTTGTGCAATAAACGATATCTACCTATCTATCTATCTATACTAAAATTAAAAAAATCCTATTTCCTTAGGAAGTAGGTTCAAAGCCGAGAATGCTCCTCTGGATTTTCTAAATATTCATAGTGAATATTTCTATTTAGCTTCTGAAACGTTGCGTGCGTGTCCACGTGTATTCTACAGCTAGATCCGACTGTTTGGGTATAATATTTTTTTGGTGTCGATCTGGTTCCATAACACATGTATCTGCTTTACCTACCTTTGTTGTTTCTGCTTTCTAATAAGTCTATATCTCATAGTAAGCGACTGCCGTCTGACCTACCTAGCCCTTTAAACCAGAACCAGACCAAATGAATCAAGTAACACGTTTCAGAAATCATCTGAAAAGTACAGGTTTTCTCGCTTTGCTTGGGTTCTAACCTACGACCCCAACTATTATATGTATAATCTGTGCTACGACCTTCCTTAAAAAAGGCACGTTCTTGCTACTGAGCAACCATCGCTTGCTCGTTTCTTGGGTGGGTTCAAGGCAAAAACGTAATTTGAGGGTTACCTTAACTAATTTATCGACATATCGATGCCTCATGGTCGCCTCCCTTCTGGTCGCAACCGGAGCGTTCCGTTCCGTGAGATATGCGCACAGATTAAGGCTCGCAATGGACAACATTTCAAAATTGCTAAGCTCTGAAACAAAAAATACCAATTCTTTGTTTACTTTTCCTCTGCTCGAATATATATTTATTCATTTTTTATATTGCTTATTTACTGAGAAAAAAATTAAAAACTAAAAAACGTAAGATGACGTCATCGGACGGCAGAATGTAAAATATTTCTTTGCTTAGCACATTATAGTTTTAAATTTACGTAATGCCAAACTCATGACATGTAACTGTCAAAAAAAAAGACAACTTGTCAACGTTGAATGTATGAATGACGTTGACAATGTTGACACTAGTATTATTTACCTTTGACAGTAGTACCTTTTTTTTATTAAAACAATGATAAGCAAAGGAATATCGCTGTATTCAGCCGTCCGATGACGTCATTTGGCGCTTACGTCTATTTAGAATAAAAAGAATTTCTATAATTATTTTATGCATGAAAATGGACAAATTTTGAAAAAAGAAAAAATATGGGCCTGTTCATTTTATGTCTTCTTTCATATAAAAAAACAATATGGACATGTTAAAAATTTGAAATGTTGTCCATTCAGTTATTGCCAGATCCCTGATCTTGTCCTTTTAGGGACCCCTGGTAGGTAAGTACCTACTTTTACCTTTACCCTTTCCGGTGACCTTGTAAACGAACAGTTTAAGTATAAATGTAATTCTTACAACATCTCATCGTTGACCTAATTCCGTACTAAGTAGCGTAAGCACTTGTATTACAGATATCAGACAACAGAGGAACACAAATATATACTTAAATACATATATTACACCCAGACACTGAACAAACACAAGTGGTCATCGCACGAATGTTTGTCCAGGGTGGGGATCGAACCCACGACCTTTGGCGTAAGAGGCAGGGTCACTACCAATTGCGCTATCCGGTCAGTCAAAAGTTAAAATTGGGTTTTCAAAATCTGCGTCGAACTTTTCTCACATCTTAATGGAAGAAGGATTTTTTTAATGTGATAGGTGGCGATAGCAGCCGCCCATGGACACCCGCGACACCATTAGATTGGGCCTTCGGTACCCTCACTCACGCAGCGAGACACAGCACAGTGCTGCTTCATGCCGTTTTTTTGTGAGGCCGTGGTATTACTCCGGTCGAGACGGCCCATTCATGCTGAAACGTGGCTCTCTCACGATCGTCAATTCTGTCTTAGAATACCTTACCGTATAATAATAACATCTTTTTTGCATGCAACAGAAAAATTACCAGACTCCCCAAATCCTGGATCAGAGACCTTACCATGAGTTTGAAATACTATTCTCGCTATTCAAAACTGTTGCTCTGTCTCTTTCACATGCACCACAATGAAAGGGACAAAGCGATAGTTTTCGATAGCGAGAACAGTTTTTCATACTCAAGGTGAGGGTAAGCTAACCTCTAAACGACAAACGACAACTTTGGGCGCAGCCGATAATTACTCTCCGGGACGATGATGAGATGAAAGGCGAACCCATATCACTATATTCTGTGCCCAAACGTTGGACAAGGAAGATGACCTGAAATATCAAATAGCCTAAACTAACTCTCATCATCATCCTCCTGCCCTTTTCCCAGGTTATCTGGGGTCGGCGCAGTATGTTTTCCTTTGAAATACATACGTCCCTCTGTCCATACGTGTTTTTTCCATCATGTCATTCTTCATCACACAATACATCCACATTTTTCGGCCTAAACTAACAAACATTGGTTTGTAAATCGTAAGTATGTAATGTCAAAAAAATATTTTAATTGTTTTAATTTATTAATCTCCATTCCTTAGATTTAAAAAGAGTAACTGGCGAGTTTCTTGCCGGATCTTCTCTACCAGAAACAACTTTCCGAGCCGGTGGTAGAATCGCATTATGTTTATTTATTTCTTTAGTATATTTTATGTATCAACATATATATGTATTAACATGTAAATTATACATAAGTACTTATAAATAGTTTTAAGTCATTCAAATGTATGACGATTTGTAAGTGTTGTGTACAAGCCTATGCAAATAAAGAATTATTTGAATTGAATTGAATTGAATTAGAGTGAGGCCGCTTAATGAAATTGTTGATTTTTTTTATGTGATAGAAAGAAAGAAAGAAAGAAAAATGTATTATTTTGGACATCCTAACACTACATACGAGTACAACCTTAGTTACAAAAGAACAAACATACAAAAAAAATAGATACAGAAAAAAAAAACAAAACAAAACAAAGGCAAAACAAAATAATGAGTACAAATAACCAGCCAGTGCAAATAATATATTGTGTGTTGTGACCTCCAACATAAATGGCATAACATAATGGCATGATAGGTGGCAGACGAGCAGACGGATCGCCCGATGGTAAGCGATTGCCGACACCCGCGACACCAGTGGAGTCACAAGTGCGCTGCCAACCTTTCCCCCGGATTGGGCCTCCGGTACCCTCACTCACGCAGCGAAATACAGCACAGTGCTGCTTATCGCCGGTTTTCTGTGAGGCCGTGGTATCACTCCAGTTGAGCCGGTCCATTCATGCCGAAGCATGGCTCTCCCACGGTCAATCCTCCATCATCTTAGCGTTTTGTCCCGGTTGCGTTCCAAGCTGTATGCTGTACGCTGATTGTAATTGTAATGACAGTAATAACAGTAACGACATTAAATGAAAAATTTCCGATTCAACTCATCCATTTACACATGAAAGCAAAACAATTAAGTTAATCAAACATGACGCTTACATTTTTCCGCTTTTACAGCGTCACCCTTCTGTTTACCCTCCGTGTTTACTCTATGTCTGCGAGTTCCCTCATTTACCCTCCTCAGTCCGCCTTTGTTTGCCAGGGTGATCGCCCGCGCGTCGAGTTAAAAATATAAATTAGCTCTCGTAGTTTTTGTTTTATTTGGATCTAAAATAACAACATGTGTGCTGTGTGTGTGAATTAAAAAGTGTTAAAGATATTTAATCTTTGACACACGTGCAATTTGATTTAAAAATAAACACATTCCATTTTTAAAACATTGCGAAGTGTTCGTGTGGGTGGCAGCTTAGAATTAAAAAGAAACAAGCGAACTTATTCGATTTTCAAATTGCGGAGGGCCCTCAAAAAGCTACCGAACAAAAACAAACAAACGAACGCTGTCTGTGCACGATGCGCTAACAATTTCGAGGGTTCCAAGTTCAAATTCGAAAATGGATTGGCGGGAAAAACTTTTCGGGAAGCTCCTGGTCAAGTGTGAGTCGGGGGCGAACGGTCATTTTGAGAATGTTAGTACTATGGAGGCTTTAGGGAACTGTGTTGAGGAGGGGGAGGGTGCGGTGTGTGGTATTTACTTTTCGTTTGCGAACATAAGCGATGCGAGTGACGATTTCGGAGTGCGCTTGGAGGAGGTGTACAAGCGGGTGCATCCTCGGCTGATGGTGGTGCAGGTGGTGCTGTGGGCGCACGTGGGGACTCCGGAGGGGCCCGTGGAGAGGGAAGCGGGGTTCCGCAAGAGTCTGACCGGGAAGCCGTGGTTCGCAGTGCCGTTCCATGATGTAGACACAAAGGTAAGCTGTTTTTGGAGTACATTTAATTTACTTAATAACTACAGGTTTGCAAAGAAAAGAGCGTATTAAGCCCAGCAGCACACTTGTGACTCCTTTGGTGTGGTAAGTGGCCATTTTCAGTGATCACTTACCATCAGGTATAGCAACGTCTACACATCTCCCCTCCATTTCATAGAATAAAACTTTCTTTTTAACGTTTCATTCATTCTTCAGTTATGTTCGTCGTGTTATCGAATCGCTTTCCAAAATGAATGGCATGGGACCAATAAAAAACAAAAACCGCCCGTTCCATTTTCGAATTAGGTACGCCCTCAAGCCGTTCCGAAACTCTGTTAATTCAATTCCAACTGCCATACATTGAACGAAAACAAAACTCGTCGCAAAGTTATTAATACCATTAAATCCAGCATAAACGGAGGAAAATTCATTTAACTGGTATTCATAAAGCTTCATTCAGGATATAAACTTGGTTAAATCAAAAGGGACGCTGAATGCAACCTCTTTTGAATAAACCGCGGGAAGCGGTGTTTAATCTGTGGACGGATTACGTTAAAAATTCATGGCGGTTTACACCTCCGGGTTCTATTTAACCGTGCGACTCGACGGAATTTAATAAATTACTTAGTGGAGATAATTTACCTGGAGAAGAAGTTTGGACTTTAAACTTTTGAGGGTTTATCCCATAGACATGTTCCCTAAACAGACTGTGCCTTTTCATAGAATGCCGTTAGTACTTAGTACTATATATCTAACTGTGTTAGTACTGACTGGGGTGGACGTGGGCGACGACCTTTCTCTACCGCACCCGTATAGAATCTGCGTCAGGGCTGCTGGTTGGATCACAGAGTGTGCTTCTGTGACGTTTTTTCCGAAAATGGCACATTGCGTTTAAGGTGACGGGTAGGGCACACTAGCGACGCCAATAGATTTTAATGTTTAGCTACTAAACCGGATCTATTTTAAACAATTTCGGGGCTACAACCGCTCGGCAAACACTTATACTATTTATTAAATAACCATGCATAAATGTTGGGTCTGTTTTTGTACGCATAAAATTGATTCACGCAAAAAGTCCAAAATTCGAGTGCAAAAGCAGACCAAACAGTTAACTATAAGTATTAAATAAATAGTATAGGTGTTCATGCAGCACCCAGAGAAGGAAAACTCTGCATTTATATCAAAACCCTCGCCAACCCGTCTGTCAAACGTGGTGAGTATGACAATTACCCCTCATGTGATTGAGGGAGGCCCGTGCCCCAGCAGTGGGGACTTAAATGGGCTGATGATGATGATAGGTGATCGCCGAGAGGTTGTTACCCCGAAATTGTTAAAATTGATTGGTGTTGCTAGTGTGCCCTACCCGTCACCTTAAAGCGCGTGTTTTCTAGTCCCATGGTTTATCCAGACAATTATTATCTTACTCTATGGTTTCGAGTGTTAAAATAAAAAAAACGCTTTTTGTCGTAGATTTTTTTTCATGCTGTTGTTCGATTGTTGTTGTTCATGCATGTGTTTAATTTTTCGGTAGCCCTCCCCCTCCCCCTCATCTCCCTCCTCCGCCAATAACCATCAGCCTAAATGTGAATACGGTATTGAAAGAGTTATCTTTTAACTCCTAACCGTTGAGGAGTGGACCTTCCATCATCAGCTGAGCGACAAAAATAATAGAATCGGGCGTAAATACTGGTACAAATTCAAATTCAAATAATTTTATTTCAGATATTACATCCATATTATGTTAATATGACAATAACTTATGGTACATCTATTGTTATATAAAATAATTAATAAAATAAAATAAAATAAGTTTTCATTTCACTCTGCAAAGAATGACGATCATGAGAACGGGTATGTTCCCGTGACAGTCACACTCTGCAGAAAGAAATTCCAGAGCGGTGATGTCCATCGATCGGCTAATGTTTTGAGGATGCTGTTGGTACTGTCTCTAAATCGAGTGATCAGGGAGTTTGTTTTTTTGCGGACGAGAGCTTCAAACCCATCTGTTTGGTATTCCGCAAACATCCCCGATGCACTGCAGAAGCGCGGCAGACCCAACATCATCCTAAAAACATTATTATACTGGATTCTCAGGGTATCCAGAGATTTCTTGGCACAGCTTTAATGAAAAATACCAAAAACATTCCATGTGCTTATAAGATTTGAGGGTATCGATTTCTCTGGGATCCCTTAATCAGATCCTGAAATGATGAAAATAGGACCCTCCGGTACCCTCACTCACACAGCGCATGCACTGCTTCACGCCTTAACTTAAACCTTAAATTGAATAAAGACAGTTTTATTTATTTATTTTATTTTGTGGAACCAGCTGTCATCCGTGGTGTTTCTGAACAGATTACGACCTGTTGACCTTCAAGTAAAGGGTTTACTCCTTTCCTTAAGAGCCGGCAACGCATATGTGATACCTCAGGTGTTGCAGATGTCCATGGGCGGCGGTGATCACTTTCCATCAGGTGTGCCGTCTGCTCGATTGTCCGCTATAATGTAAAAAAAAATATTAAAAAAAAAATGCAAAAGAAACTGCTGTCACTAAAAAAAATTCAAGTAGCTTTAAAGTACACAAACAAACTTTAACCGTCTTAAACTTTCACCAAGTCATCGAACCCACGACCCTCGGCAATAAATTATCCTTTCTAATTCCGATATGACTGTCAGCCCCCGCACCTGAGCCCCCGTAAAAAACCGCCCCCCAGTAATTTAGGGTGATGTATCGAGCGAGGGGACTGAACCTAGGTCCTTGCGGGACGCTTGAGAGACTTCGCAATCTATACGGCAGAGATTAGATGGTGTCAGATGAGAAAGAACACGTCTATTATGTTTTGCTATGCTGTGTTAAAAAGCATACATTCAGTCCCTACGCTGGATATTATTGCCCCCCTGTTTTTCAAAGGTCTATTAAGGTGACGGGTAGGGCACACTAGCGACGCCAATCGATTTTAATTTTAGCTACTAAACCGGATCTATTTTAAACAATTTCGGGGTTACAAGATCTCGGCAAACACTTATAGATACTATTTATGAAATAACCATGCACAAATATTGGGTCCTTTTTTAGTCACCGGAAAATAACAAGATCCGTAAGTTTATCAATTTACTAGGAAGTTTATAAATTTTCGTAGGATTCTGTTCATATTTTCGTACATTGATAAACTTACTGAACTCACTCGTAAAATAATAAGTAAGCAATATCCAAACGCTACGCGCGATCTGATTGGCATTGCCACTATGAACATTGACCAATCAGAGAGCAGTGTGTTATTATACGTATTTCAAAGATTCGTATATTTAAAAGAGTTTCTGTGATTGGTCGATCCATATAAAATTTTACGAATAGATATCCGTTAGCTTATAAATTTACCGTGTGACGTCGGAAATTGATAAATTTACGAAAGTGTGGACGTAAAATAATACAATTGATCTCCCGTTTAGAATCCTACGAAAGTTTATAAACTTCCTAGTAAATTGATAAACTTACGGATCTTGTTATTTTCCGGTGACATATACATATAATACATAGAAAACACCCAGACCAATACAAACAGACATGTTCATGCACACAAATAGTTTGTGTGCATGAACATGTCTGTCCTTGGACCAAAGGCAGCGTTCACTACCACTGTTCTAAAAGTATGTTTTGTAAGAACAACAATACTTTTGCAATTCTAATTGGGAGTTAGGTTGGGTTACGCAGTTACCTTTATAATAATAACCATGATGTATTGTGTGATACCCCACGTACCCTCAGGGCGAAGGGATGCGTCTCTGAGTCTCAGGAAGTCGGGACACTTGTTTATTATTTGTGTGGAACATGTCGACGTTGCTAAATCAAAACCCTGTATGGGTCGTTCTTCTTTTTTATCGACAATGAGCCAAACTTACAAATCAACATTTAACTTTTATATAACAGACTACAAATGATACATAGTAAGTAATAGTATGTCCTAAATATTCGTTAATGTACTATTTTACAGATGGACTATGTTGAGGCCACATAAAGCCTATCAAAAACGCATCGGCAATTACACACATCGCATCGTGACGTCGGAGTTATTAATCATCGGGAGCGGCCATTGCGCTTTGAGACACCGACCGCGATACTTACCAAAAATACGAGTATTTATTCTAAATTAATCATCTCTATCTGTTAAAACCTATAATTGGAGTAAACTAAAGTATCCAGCACATCTACGGGTCTTATTTCAAATATCCTGCGTAATCAGACTACTTACATGATGTAAAATTTAATTGATAAAGAGTACTTGTTGATTGAAATAGACACCTCCGTCACGTCCCCCGAAATTAGTGTTACACCTCTGTCACGCTTTATATATTTTTTACATAGGTAGTTAAATCATGCTAAAGTCCCTATGAGGTGATACAACAATGTCATTACTTCATGGTAAATTAGGAATATCTGGATATAGAGGTTCTGTCGCGAGGACGAGGAAACGATTATCCACGTCCTCGGCGAGTGCATAGCGCTGCACCGCTGCAGAAGCCGGCACCTGGGAGCACACATGATCTCAGCAGACGAGATCAAAAGCTCCCCCATCAGCTCCATTCTTGGGTTTATCCTGGAACTGGAGCTACATGAGGTGCTGTAATAGGTTATGGGGCTGCCACAATAGGATCATCTACTGGTCGCAGTGGCTAAGGGACGCAGGGCTCACCCCATTTCTAACAAATAATAATATAGAACGTATATTTTTTTATAATTAATTACTTCATAAGTTACTGAGGACGGACTCATTGTCGATAAAAAAGAAGAGCGACCCGTATGTGACCTTTCTTATTTGATAGTGGCAGAGAAGCAGACGGATCACCTGATGGGAAGCGATTGCTGCCGTCCATTAGACACCCGCAACACCAGTAGAGTCACAAGTGCGATGCCAACCATTACACCCTCTTTGCCCCCGATTGGGCCTCCGGTAGGTACCCTCACTCACGCAGTAAAACACAGTTGCTGTATTCCACGAAATCCAAACAGAAGCACTACTGTGAATCTCCTTGAATGGTCTCCAATCCTAATACCTTTCTGTCCCAACGGCAGCCATTTGTTCTTCTGTGTTTCCTGTGGGTCCTGAAAACGAATTCACGACCGGATCTTTATCTCCATCCCTTTTTTACGCGTTGTTTGTGTGAATTCGTAATTCAGTGTAGTCCCCATTCTGCGCCATTTCTGCCTGTACCTAAATCACTGGACCTTTTTTGTTTGGGACATGTGTTGCCCTGAATATTACGAACGTAAATAACAACTTGTCCCTATGAGGGTACACCTGAGATAAGGGTTACCAACTTAACAGTAATAAAATTCAAAAAAAAAATTTAGATCCATACTTAATATCCTCCAACCGATTACGGCTACGGCGGCAAATCTCAACGATCAGCCACGTACGCAGGATATATTATAGTGCTCAAGTGTGTGCGCAAACACAAATGCACTCTCTATTCCCTTACCCTCATAATCCGATGGGACACTAATGTGACACGACCGGAGAGGGATCGGGCGCAGGACCAACAGCTTAACGTGCTTTCCGAGGCACGGGGGTACAAGACCGCCAACTTCCAGACTCCGGGCTCCCACTAAGAATTTCTTGCCGAAAACTTAGGTACAAATTTTTGGCCCGACCCGGGGATCGAACCCGGGACCTCTTGCGCAGCCGTCGCTTTAAAGTGCGACCCTCTAACCACTGCGCCACCGAGGCAGTCAATACAAAACACTTATGAATTACAATGTAGTCTACCGCTAATTCGTAATGTCGATTTCTACCGAGAAGATCTAAGTAAAAATGATATAATTAGTCCATGTTACGAGTAGAACTTACTCTTTTTCAAGCCAAGCATAATTTTTATTATACTTACAATACAAATTTATTTTAAAAGTACAAGTTGGGTTTTGCTAGAGAGAGTTTTGTGAACATAAAACAGCACGGAGCTGGAGGTGACATGATGTGACTTTTTTTGATATTTTATATAATTGACTGTCCATTTTCGTTATGGCGTTTGATTTTGCACTGTGACTGACTAAGCGTGGGCAAAAAAAATTCAGAAAAATGTCGATATAAATTAGCGATAGTTTTTTTCGATATTTATTTCAGATATCAAAATCGATATATTTTAAAGCTCTGCTGTACTGTGCTGCTGCTCATGCTCATGGTCAAAAACATAGTGTGACTGTTTTTGACCAATCCGATTTCTTAAATTAAGAAAATTTGCAGTAGGCTGTATAATAGTTTTAGTTTCTTTGCTTCAAACACAAACAAACAATATTTTTTTAATAATATAACTTATGTTGAATCAGCCAGATGAGTATTTAATTTTACTTTAAAATTTTGGATATCTTTGGCACTTCTTATAAATAATTGCAACTTGGGCAAAAAATATCGAAATATCGATGTTTCTTAGCCGATATATTTGAAAAATATCCATACGATAAATATCGTTTTTTTTTTTTCATTTGCCCAGGCCTATGACTGGCATCCTGAGTTTTCGGGCATGCTGTTCGCATGTCCTACACACTCTGCTTTAGAATATTTAATTTTCCGAAATTCTTAATGTATATATGATGATTGTTGAATTGTATAACGCTTTGGTCCTAAACTGTAACCTCACCTAATAAGTTTTTAAAATACAATATTTTTGATGAGTCTCAAAACGGCTATCGGAAAAACCGATCTATAGTTTTAGCCGTTTAAAAATACATAAATGAGGTAGCAAACATTTTAGATAGGAAGCAGTATGGTGTGGGCATCCTCCTAGATATGACGTAGGCTTACGGCAGGGTTCAACATGATCTATTATGGAGTAAAATGTACGGATTAGGTATTCGGGGGTCTGCTCATGACTGGTTTGCTTCCTATCTGAACAATTCGTCGACGTAAAACACTTCGACTAGACCACCAATACCATCTCATGCATGCGATCTGACTGCAAGGTAATAAATGCATCCATACCCCAGGGCAGTGTCGTTGGATGTCTATTATTTTTATTCTACATCAACGACCTTCCCAAATAAATAGACGAAACATGCGTTCTTTTCGCAGACGATATCTCCTTATTAACACCATGCCAGACCAATATTGATATTGACGAAAAACTACATACAATTCTTATCCCAAACTTCCCGATTAGGCTCTATGACCATAATCTAAAAATCAATTTCTCTAAAACTAAAATCATGACCATCCATCCGCATCAAAAAACTTAATTTTTTAAATTAAACCTCAAATTTAAATTTCAGTTATAATAGCATCAATTTAGAGTCTGTGAAACAATTTAGATTACTCAGTATAGATTTAGACACCAGAATAGAATAAAATCCAAGCTATCAAACTTTAGTTACGCGTTGCGCGAAATTAAAAAAAACTACGTATCTATAGAAACGGCAACATATTATGCGTACGCGCACGCTTGGCTGAGCTAAGGGATCATTCTGTGGGGCAAAAGTATAGACGTATCACGAGATGAAATTTTTAAGTGTGTTATTTACTTATAGCTAATATAGACCAAAAAAAGATATGCAAACCATTTTTCATGAAATATAAAATATTAACCCTGCCCGGCTTATACATTTTTAAATATGTAAATTTGTTCGAAAATTCAAACAATTTTATACAAAACGTTAGGACGTACCATGTAAATCACACTAAGAAATAATAACAGAATAACTCTACAAATTCCCGACTAAAACTGAAAACCTCAAGCACCTTTAGTTCCTCTGTAAAAATATATAACAAACTACCTGATAATCTACAAAACGAAAATAGCGACAAAATATTCATGCGAGAATTAAAGATATACCTAATTAATAAATATTACAATACTATTAATGAATATCTTATTGACCATACATATACAGATAGTCTTCACAAAATGATATTATTAGGTACTTGGTATGTTTAGATTTTTGATATTACCTATTCGATATTATACATTATTAAAAAGGGCCGTGTGGTCCCCGGCAGAGTAGAATAGGCAACCCTCACTCTTACCGAGGTGTCGTAAAAGGCGACTAAGGTAAAGCTGCTGGCATGATCATCAGCACCCAGAGAAGGAGAACTCTGCATTTATATCAAAACCCTCGCCAACCCGTCTGCCAAGCGTGGTGAGTATGGCAATTACCCCTCATGTGATTGAGGGAGGCCCGTGCCCCAGCAGTGGGGACTTAAATGGGCTGATGATGAATAAATAAATCATGATTAGTATCAAATCTTCCAATCAGCGTGCGAATTCCTTTATATTTCACAATTTCACGGTTTCACTGCGATAGTAATCCAAAAATAATGTGTTGTACTTCAGGTACAATATCCCCTTTCTTAAAACGAAGCTTCAGTTATCTACCTAATTGTCTAAAAGCATTTAGTTACTTATTATTATATTCAGAACTTGAGGTTAGAAATCCTTGACAACCCTAACCCAATTTCCGTAGCTTACCGTTTCCGTAAACTCAAAATACTGACCACCAAGGCCTTACATTTTGCCGAACAATTTTACGCTTTACGACCTAAGACGTAAGACTGACTATTATTATCTTAATATATTAATATCTTAAACCTCTTGGAACAGCCGTAACATCAAAATACTGGCCACTAGTGGTGATGTTTTGCTATGCCATTTTCTACTTTAAGTTGTGAGGAATAAGATTTAGAATGAGCCTGTGGAGGCAGAATGAAGTTTAATATTTAACATGGGACGGCAGGGTTGTGCGAGGTGGCTTACGTAGGCATTTACAAGAAGTAGCCATGTTTGGGAAAGTGCTGACCCGAATCGTTGCCAGTCAATGTTGATGGTTTCATCGTATTAGGAATGGAATGTCTTTTCTTATTTTAGCCTCCTAAAACCCACCGTAGGTCCTACATACAAAATGAAGTTCACTTGTAAATCCCGGCTTTGTTTTTGTACAAAAGATAGAACGACTTGTGTTCCTTAGAGTTTCGTGGCAGTCCACGAAAATCGAAGAATTACCTACCTACTTTATACAGAGTGTATATGTGAACATTTACATCCCTTTAACCACGTGTTCTACCAACCATTCTGAACAACATTTATTCAACGACTTTTCGAAATTCATCGAAAATTTTTTTCGACTCCCCATACAAAATGACCAAGTCACCGACTTTGTATGAAAAGTTGAAATTTCCAAAAGTGATTGAACTAATTTTGTTCATAATGGTTAGTAGAACACGTGGTTAAAGGGATGTAAATGTTCACAGATACACTCTGTATGTAAACAAGTGTTGAAAATGTTGTGTAGGGTTATCAGAAAGAACAAAACTTGGTGACAGTGGTAGAGCCATGCTTCGGCATGAATAAATCGGTTCGACTTGAGTGATAGATACCAAGTCCCTCACAGAAAACTACTTTTAACAACTATAAAAATTCTAAACCTTTTTATTTCTTTGTGATTGGTGGCAGACGAGCAGACGTATCACCTGACGGTAAGCGATTTCCGCTGTCCATAGACACCCGCCACATTTAACCAGTGGAGTAACGAATGCGTTGCCAACCTTAAAACCAGATTGGGCTTCCGATACCCTCACTCACGCAGAGAAACAAAGCACAGACGCTGATTCGCGCCGGTTTTTTTTATGTAACACGCAACACAAAGTGTTACTAACATTATGGGCTTGCTATTTGGTAATGAAATAAGAGAGTTATTGCTGAATGCCCTATATTGACTGCCTAGTTGGCGCAGTGGGTAGTGCGTCGCACTTTAAAGCGTCGACTGTGCTTGGGGTCCCGGGTTCGATCCCCGGGTCAGGTCAACATTTGTACCTGAGTTTTTCTGTTAAGTAAAACTGTAAATCTCAGTGTCAACCCGGAGTCTGGAAGTTGGCGGTCTTGTATCGCCGTGCCTCGGAAAGCACGTTAAGCCGTTGGTCCTGCGCCCGATCCCTCTCCGGTCGTATCACACTGGTGTCCCATCGGATTATGAGTAGGGATTGCAATCCAGCGGCGTTTTCAATCCAGCTGGATTTTTGCTGGATTGACCTGAATCCAGTGGATCCAGCGCGGATCCAGCAAAATGTGGAACGAAATAGAAAGACGCCATTTTGAGCCTTTTTTTCTATAATTTTTTACTTTTTACGATAAATCTATGAAATATTCCACTTATTTGGTGATATCATATAATTATCAATGTTTTCTTTGCTTTTTTTAATCATTTTACATCAAAAGAATCGACCTTAAACTGAAATAACTAACTCAATATGTTAATATATTAATATTAACCTCATATAACATTTTAGATAAGGTTTCTTGAGTTGGTGCCACTAGGTTTTGCTTGATTAAAGTTTTCTTTCTATTTTTTGAGCTCCATTTCAAGCTCCTGCTCCAAAGTCATTGGTGAAGGTTGTGCCACTTCTGCGTCATTATCTAGACCCTCCTCCATAAAATCCATAATATCTTCTCGCACCGGCGGCCCCTCACAATCTATTGTTTAGTCACTCGTTGTAGCAGAGTTTTCATCTCCTGCCGCATCGCATTCTTATTTGGTACAGGATAATAGCCAGGCTTTAATAACCGCTTCTTCAAACTTTTTTTATATTTTTCAATTACACTAACGTACCAGTTACTTCGGAGAGGCGCCGTTCTTTGATTCTGTCGCGTCGCCCTCCGCGCTGTTTTGAAAATGGCGGCAATTCAAAAGCAAATAATTGGAATTGATACGTTTGCGGATCCGCATCGCTGGATCCAGCACTGCGTGCTGGATCCAGCAGTTCAAAAAGCGCTGGATCCAGCTGGATTGCAAGATGCTGGATCCAGCAATTGCAATCCCTAATTATGAGGGCAAGGGAATAGAGAGTGCACGTGTTTGCGCTCACATTTAGGCACTATAATATATCCTGCGTAAGTGGCTGATCGTTGAGATTGGCCGCCTTAGCCGAAATCGGTGGGAGGATATATAATATATGTATAAGAAAGTTATACACATAGTTATTTATACAAACCTGGCGCAGGAGTGCATGGTGCCGGCGAGTGGAGTCGCGTTGCATACAGCACGAACAATGCAGGCGGCCGCAGGGGCGCGGGCGCCATGCTGGCAGACATGCTCGGGATATTCCCATTTGGGGAAGACGACCCGTTTGGAACAGTGGTAGTGAACGCTGCCTTTGGTTCAAAGGGTTGCGGGTTCGATCCCCGCACAGTACAAACATTTGTGTGTATGAACATGTCTGTTTGTATTGGTCTGGGTGTTTCTATGTATTAAAGTATGTATTTACAAAAAGAAAAGTATTATATGTATATATTTGTGATTCCGCTGTTGATTCTGATATCCGTAATACAGGTGCTTGAGCTACCTATCTCGGAGTCAGATCAATGTATGTGATGTTGTGGAATATTATTATTATATTATTTACATATAGACAGCGGGAATAAACCTACATCTGCTATTGGAGTTCCTAAACGGACAAGTTTTATGACCACTTTTTACCATTATTTTTTAGTCTGAGACTTAACAAGCAATATTATTCATTACAATACAAAATTCCATAAAAAATGTCCAGAATAATTATTATATCAAAATATGTCAAAATTAAAAGTCAATTAAATAAAAATTAATGTCATTGTAAGTACACACGGTGACACGGGCACAATTGCTATTTTTCCACTGCAGGGGGGTAACTTGATCTGACGCTGATTGTTGCTTCATCGTTATAATAACTCAGAGTTCTGTGTGGTTGTCATAAGACGAAGTTCAAGATGTCAAAATTACAAATAAAATCAAATTAAATGAAAATCAAAATTAAATTTTAAAAAAATATTTAAGGCGATACTGCGACGATACTAGCGCCGTTTAGTGATTTATATCTATTGATTGTGGTGAATATGAGTTTTTTTTTTATAAAGTGAGCAGTAAATACTTTAAGGATATGTTTTACATTTTTTTGTAATAATTTCATCCTACAAGTAACAATAAACTCCATTAATCTTGAAAACCAGAATTTGTTTATTTATTTATTTAAAAAGGTACACCAACAGCATATATACAAAACACGTAAAAAATATAAATTAAAGTAATAGTAGTTCTTGCCCATTATAGGCGTACACAACATTGACTATTTAACATACTGTACATACTAATTAAATAAGAATTTAGATTAACTTAAATTTGAAATAAATTAAAAATAGGAATAATAATGATAATGTTACAATATATTGTTTGTTCTGGACATACCTAATCCATAAGTGACTCATGTAGAAAAAATATTGATTGCCAGAAGAAGTGTTTATTTCTTCCAAGTTGTATTCTGTTATTTTCTTATATTAGGGAAGGTTGTTAAAGCCCTCCGTGTATTTGATTGCCCACTTCAAATAAGGAGGAAGTTGTATGTTCGACTATAGACCAACCACGATCAGAAGGCACTTCAGTGACATTGACAAGAGAGCCTTGTACGACGTTTTTGCTATGCGAAAATGTCAAAACAGCATTAGTTCCGACTTTTGCCACGTGCCAAATAACCGTGATTGGACTGTATTACTGGTTTTTTGGCATATTCATGACAGCGGTATATTATGTGATAATAGGACAGTGCTATATGTAGATATTATGTATTGTTTCTGAAAGGTTGCTATTATTATTTCCTCAATGTCCCAAAACCAAATAAACCCATAGCCACTCTTCCTCCACAATGGCTCGCCCGCTGTATGCTCATGGCAAATATTTTGACTCGCTGACAACGCCACACAAAAGAGGCCACAACCCCCACCTTCCCCGCCTACTCATACGGTTCAAAATCGCTTAGCAGTACTTCTGTACACCTGTGAAATGGGCTGTGTGAATTATTAAATCTTGTGTTAAAAGTGATAACGTGTATAATCGCGTGGGGTGGCACGGTGTGATTCGGTGATGTTTACGTCAAATATGAGAATAGAGGAGGCTCATTAGCTTGAGTACACGAGTAAGTAATGCACAGAGATCAAAATAGGAACAACGCTCTGTGACAGGTACAGACAGCCACACATCAGGTTACTACATCTACCCAAATTCCTCAATTGATATTGAACCTAACATGTTTGGTACAGGTTACTACATTTGTCTAAATTCCTCAATTGATATTGAACCTAACCGCGCCGCTAAACAGCGCGGGCGGAGCCGGACACAGCATCCCCAGTATTGAAGTGGTCGTATGCCACCTACTGTAGCAAAGCAGATTCATTATATAATACATACTTAAAATAAAATCAATGTAGCATACGACCACGGCGATACGGCATAATAATTTCAGTAGAGACAATTTTCTTGTTTCGTACTTTTTAGAGCGTGTTTTATGGCAGTCGGGTTTTAGTTATTAAACTTTTTTTTTGTAAATGGACTTCATTCAGGACACCTATTATAATAACTGTGCCAATTATAAGGTTTGCGGGACTTAAAAGTTAAAAAAATAACGGCGTATACTTACTTAGTTCCAATTTTTAATCCATTTCGATGAATTACGTTACTAAATAGTTTTTGGTGATGTGATTTTAAAATGATTTAATATTTTATTATATTTTTAAGAAATATAATAGCGTTCAAATTTCTAGCCTCCGCCCATTCCTGATTGCATCCAAAGCTGTCGCTTTAGGGCCCAGGGGACGCTTAGACCATGATTCAGTCATTAGGGAAGGAAAGAAAATCGATATATCTATATCGTAAACACATAGTCATTTGTATGGTTTGCATGTGAGGCGACACATCCGCCATGTTTTTCACCGAGAATTGGGCTCCTGCAGATTCGGGAAAGACAGATATTGTTAACTTACGCGTGGCTATCTGTACTTAACACAGAGCACTGTTCATACCATCAGCTCTGTTATTTCCTCAAATGAAGAGGGGCAGAGTGCTCATTAGCGTGAGTGCGAGTGATCACTCGGAGGTAACGTGAGGGATTCCTGTTGTTGTGGACTTTGTTTGGTTGAAAATGATCCATTTTCAAACCTAATGACCCTCCGGCATATTTATTTATTTATTCTTTATTGCACAAGAAAGTAAAGTACAATTGGCGGACTTAATGTTATACAGCATTCTCTACCAGTCAACCATTAGGCGATGCAGAAATATGTATGACGGCTAACTAAATTTATATCCATAAACATACATGTGAGTAATATATAATATGACTAAATATACATACATAACCATACAATACAATAAACCTACTTATATTAAAAACTCATTAAAAAAACATAAAAAAACAGATGCGACGAATACCGGCTAACCTACATTGTAAGCATTAAAGGGTTGAAACAGACACAATACATCTTACCACAGCAGTCATAAAAACAAGGAAAAAAAAAATTCTAGTGAGCGGAGAAAATGATCACGAACTGAACGCTTGAATGAAAATTTGGTGGCGGTCATGTCAACAGGTAGCGAGTTCCAGAGTCTGATGGCAGACAGGGTGAAGGAGTTGGAGACACTTGCTGACTTATTTATAGGCGTATAAAGCTTAAGGAGGCTACTCGAACGTAGATTGCGGGAGCTGGACTCGCTTTTAAATTTGAACCTGCATTTCAAATATTCTTATTTATATTTCTGCATATCTCGTGTGCTGGGCATTAAAGTCTTATTTAGAGATTTGATACATTCGTCTATACAAATCTGTAATTCGACTTCAATGTCGAGTGTTCTAGAATAGTCCCTTTTCAAGTGAGAGAGCCTAGTATGCCCACTAGCGCCAATGCATTATTTTATTATTGACTTGTGGCCCGCCCTCACTTCGTCTCGGGACTTAGTTCTACTTTACACTAATAGGTGGCGCTAGGTGTCGATTACATCGCGCAAGCGTTTCGTGTTTTCGGATTACCTATAAGCGTTGTCACAGTCTATAGGATTTTATTTGTAAATAGTACAGATTAAAAACAAAGAAAAAATATTTATTTAGTGACACAAATTAAATAACAAAATTACAAAACATTATTGAATCTGTAAAAATATTAAGGTTAGGTACAATAAAAGAGATAAAGGCAATAAAAAAAAATGTGTCACCAAAAAGGTTTGCACTCAGCATATTCCGAAGGGACGCTTCGAATGAATGAAATGAATGAAAACATTTATTTCGACCAACACGGATCATATACAATTAAAATAACATCAAATCAAATTAAAGTTAAATTAAATTACATCATCGTGAACCCTTATAGATTCGTCATGTCTGTCTGTCCGTCCGTATGTCACAGCCACTTTTCTCCGAAACTATAAGAATTATAATATTGAAACTTTTATTAGCCGCCCTACGAATTTTACACAAAAATTGGAAAAAATAAAAAAATTGGGGGGTCTCCCTCCATACTTGATACTGAAACTCAAAAATTGTTTTTTCATCAAACCTTACGTCAATATCAAATTACTTAACTTATTAAATATGGATAGGTCTTTAAAAATGATGTTGAGGTTTTTAACATCATTTTTTCTAAACATAATACTTTGCGCAAGAGACCCTCCCAAAGTGGTAAATTGTATGACCCCCCCCCCCCTCTAAAATAAATTAATTATACAACTAAAAAAAACTGACAACGAAAATTGGTTTGAACTAGATATAGTGAGTAGTTTTTTTTAATACGTTATAAATCGTAAACCGCAATTTACCTTCCATATATCTTACTTGCTGCTACGGAACTCTTCATGGGCGAGTCCGACTCGCACTAGGCCGAGTTTTTTTTTCCTTACCTATAATAAAGTATGAAGTTTATCTGCAACAGGCTCTAGTTTTTATTTAGGCCCTAATACCACATAATTATTAAACTTGTAAATGAAAATCCCGCGAATAGTCCCAGAACTAAAATTTGAGATTCCTTGTGTCTATGAGGATAAAGCTCAAATTTGAATGTTCATGAGGACATCAAGCGCGCTCTTCACGAGGTTTCTTTCGTAGCGGTCGGTGGTGCCCGTATGGGTAATAGGTTCGTCCTACAGCCACGGACGCCTTCCCATTTAAGGGCGATGAGGAAAACGCTGGGGTTTAGGTCGGGCTATGCCTCTGGCCGGCTTCTCGTTAGGAGAAGCCCCCGCCAGAGGAGAGCCCGACATAACCCTCCTGCTCCCCAGCAGGAGGGTATGCATAAGGCGCCGCCACTAGGCGGCAGACGTCGGCCATTCACTACGGGCCGGCGGCATTCCCCAGCGAGTAGAAAAAAAAAAAAGGTTTCTTTCGTAGCGGCGGACTCCATATTGAATTTTTTGACTCAGTAAACAACTGACAGACTCATAATTTGAACAATAGTGCGTAAATTTATAACACCGGCATACCGGGAACAATGAACCCTGTCGCTGACCCGCATGCGGGTGCACTCAAAATGCATCGCCTGCATCCGCGGGCCTTGGGTTTATGGACGATGTATTGGAATAACTTTTGTTATTGTAAATGCATTGTACCTGACTACAGTATGTCCATTTGTTAAGTCGTGTAACCTATTTGTGCAAGAATACGTACTCTACGTAGTGTTTGCCGAATAATCGACAATCAATTAATGGAATATTTTCACCCTTAGGTCGAGTTTTTCACTTTAAAACAACGGTAATCACACTTTAACCGTGCTTTGTCCATAGTATCGTCAATTTAAACGATTATAATTGATTTATAACGACCAAAAATGATCGATTTAACCGATGCTATCGATAGTACAATCGATTATTAGATTATTTGGGCCCCATTTGCATAATCGATTAATAATCGACGTACAATCGATTATCCGGCAACATTAGAGTACAGTCGACAGCAAAAGCTGCATATGTAATAAATAACAACATCACATACATACATACATTTATTACATACATACATTTTGACTGACCGGATGGCGCAATTGGTAGTGACCCTGCCTCTTACGCCAAAAGTCGTGGGTTCGATCCCCACCCTGGACAAACATTCGTGCGATGAACACTTGTGTTTGTTCGGTGTCTGGTGGGTGTAAAATTATTATTTAATATATATTGTGTTTCCTCTGTTTGTCTGATATCTGTAACACAAGTGTTTAAGCTACTTAGTACGGAATCAGGTCAACGTATGAGATGTTGTGAGAATTATTATACATTGATCTGACTCCGAGATAGGTAGCTCGCTTGAGCTATTTTGAATCCGTAACACAGGTGCTTACCTGTGTTACGGATATCAGAATCAACAGTGGGATTACAAATATATACAAAAATTACTTTATTTTTTGTAAATATATACTTATAATACATAGAAAACACCCAGACCAATACAAACAGACATGTTCATGCACACAAACCAACCCTTGGACCAAAGGCAGCGTTCACTACCACTGTTGCAAACGGGTCGTCAATATCGTAGTTCGTAGTTATTTTGCCAACGCCCTGATGGTCTAGTGGGTTAAGTACCGGGCCGTGATCTCGGGGTCCTGGGTTCGATTCCCAGGTTGAGCGAAAAGTATGTTTCGAATTTTTCGAACATAAAAAAAAAATGCGTGGTCATTAAGCCTAATCCCATCATAGTAGCGATAACTTGATTTCTATGATGGAGGCCTTTGCCCTGCAGTGGGACAGTTTATAGGCTGATACTTTTAGTTATTTTTCCGTGGAGCTTAAACTATATCAATTTCTGTGATGTGACGACACTTTTTGCAGCTAGAGTCCCGCGCCACCAATATAGTCCCGCGCCACCAATATAGTCCCGCGCCACCAATATAGTCCCGCGCCACCAATATAGTCCCGCGCCACCAATATAGTCCCGCGCCACCAATATAGTCCCGCGCCACCAATATAGTCCCGCGCCACCAACATAGTCCCGCGCCACCAATATAGTCCCGCGCCACCAACATAGTCCCGCGCCACCAACATAGTCCCGCGCCACCAATATAGTCCCGCGCCACCAATATAGTCCCGCGCCACCAACATAGTCCCGCGCCACCAACATAGTCCCGCGCCACCAACATAGTCCCGCGCCACCAATATAGTCCCGCGCCACCAACATAGTCCCGCGCCACCAACATAGTCCCGCGCCACCAACATAGTCCCGCGCCACCAACATAGTCCCGCGCCACCAATATAGTCCCGCGCCACCAATATAGTCCCGCGCCACCAATATAGTCCCGCGCCACCAATATAGTCCCGCGCCACCAATATAGTCCCGCGCCACCAATATAGTCCCGCGCCACCAATATAGTCCCGCGCCACCAATATAGTCCCGCGCCACCAATATAGTCCCGCGCCACCAATATAGTCCCGCGCCACCAATATAGTGATTCCTTGTGCCCATGTTAATAAAGCTCAAATTTGGGCTTCTTTGGTTTCTGTGTACCTATATTATTCTGTGTTCGAAGCGTCAAGTCCTTTGAGAAGAATTCAAAGGTCATGTTAGACTATTATTATCTCACTCTATGCCGTGTGGTCCCCGGCAGAGTAGAATAGGCCACCCTCACTCTTACCGAGGTGTCGTAAAAGGCGACTAAGGTAAAGCTGCTGGCATGATCATCAACACACAGAGAAGGAAAACTCTGCATTTATATCAAAACCCTCGCCAACCCGTCTGCCAAGCGTGGTGAGTATGGCAATTACCCCTCATGTGATTGAGGGAGGCCCGTGCCCCAGCAGTGGGGACTTAAATGGGCTGATGATGATGATGATGATCTCACTCTATGCGTCATGTTATACTTTTTAAACCTCGAGAGCGTGCTGGACTGACAGAGATTTTCATGTAACTAAGACTCGCAAAGCAATCTTACAAAAGCGCACCATGATTTAATTGCAAGCGCAATCCGAATGCACATGCATTAGCGAAGCGAAAGGTCGTTTAAGTGGGGTCGATGACCCGCGCCGCTGATGCGCAGGGCTGCCACGCGAAGGATAGAGTGATATTTTGTTTGACTTTATTTTTTTTTGTTTTAAACACATTTACATTCCTCCTTCTGGCCTGGTGGAGCGGATGTCCTTTGCCTAACTTTCACGTAAAGAAGATTTATCTGGAAGGCCAAAGGCTCATTGATACAATGAGAGTAGGACACTCACAAGGTGGACAGCCAAGACCACTTAAATGCATTACGCAGACCCTGCCGCCGGGGGGCGGACAGGGTACTGTGGGACTCACCCTCCGGGCCGCTTCTTCTAACAAGAAGCGACCTAAGGGCATACCCACTAAAACTCCCGGGGCTCAACCACCCGTGGGTATAGAATGGGGTCACGGGATCTGCACGAGGCTATTCCCCGCAATCCCACTCCTCCACCGGCCCCTACACGGGGTGCGCGGCCACGCCCCTTTTCAGGCTAGGAGGAGGCGGTGCGAGCGGTGGAGGTGCCAATGGCAGTGCCGGCACAAGGACCCCCGTCCCTGTTGCCCTGCTCCCGCTCCGCCGCCTCCTTCTGCGCCACCACTTCTTCGCAGAAGTGGGCCAAGGCCGACCACGCCCTCTCATCGTCCAGCATAGCTTCAACTATGCTGGGCAATGAGAGGCCAGGCCGCAGCGCCGCACTGGTAGCACGAAGGAGTGTCCTCCCGCTGAATACGGTGCAGGTAGTTACCGAAGCAACCATGCCCGGTAAGTACCTGCACCATCCGGAAGGACAAAAACCCATGGGGGCGCTCGAGCCACCGGTCCAATACCGGGGCGAGCGCCGCGAGTGTGGGACGGCCGTACCACCTGGAGAGAGCCACCTGGAGAGAGGCCGTCCAGGCAAGACCACTTACTTTATATTGACTAACAGGTCTAAGTTCAAATTAAGTGGCAGCACCGTCTCTTCTTCTTCATCTTAAGCGTGGTTAAGTCCAAAGCTGTCACTTTCGAGCCTAGGGTACGCTTAGACCATGATTCAGGATTTGGAGAGTCTGGTAATTACATTTAAAAGACCATTACAAGCCATTCATAGCACCGTCTATGTGGCAGTAACTGTAGGTGGCAGCACTTTGTAAGTAAGTTCATTATTGTGTATGGACAACAATGTACGGGCCAGCCGCACATTACTTACTGTAGTTACATTTTACTGTATTATATTTAACTTGCGATGCAGTATGCCACGAAGCCTAATTTACTTCATTAAGGTGACGGGTAGGGCACACTAGAGACGCCAATCGATTTTAATTTTTAGCTACTAAACCGGATCTATTTTAAACAATTTCGGGTTACAAACACTTATTCTCTCTCTCGGCAAACACTTATACTACTTATTAAATAACCATGCACAAATGCTGGGTTCGTTTTTGTACGCGAAAAATTGATTCACGCCAAAAGTGGTCGCTTTTGGCGTGAATAAATTTTTCGCGTACGCGTTGGACCCAACATTTTTGCATGGTCATTTACTAAATAGTATAAGGGTTTTCCGAGAGGTTGTAACCCCGAAATTGTTTAAAATAGATCCGATTTAGTAGGTAAAAATTAAAATCGATTGGCGTCGCTAGTGTGCCCTACCCGTCACCTTAATAAACCAGTGTCAATTCATCACTCGTTGGGTTTGGTTATTTAGCTCTCTTCGGAATCACCCTTAGCGTTCCTTATCACTATATCAGCGTTAGCAATCCGTGTGTTTTTTTATGCTAGAGGTGACAAACGAGCAAGCGAGTCACCTGATGGAAAGTAATCATCGCCTCCCATGAACATCCGCGAAATCAAAGAGATCGCTAATGTGTTTATCATTATCCTTGGTGTCCACCATACAAACAAGGTTACGAAAAGTATCTTAAAATAGCTACATACAGTGTGTATCTGTGGACATTTACATCCATTTAACCACGTGTTCTACCAACCATTCTGAACAACATTTGTTATACATAAAGTATCACTTGAACCTTCCTTTTCAGGCATATACACTTTATGGTTAAACTCAGATATACCTACACAAGACTATTTATTTATTTAACCAGCTAATCTGGTAGTCTTGAGGGGATATTCATCAGTGGAAGTCCTATGGTAGAAAATTGAAATAAATAATTTTGGTCGGATCTTCAAAACTGGCGATGGGGTGGTAGCCCTCGGCGCCGCGGTGCGACCGCGCGATGGCACCATTCATGGAAGATAACATCGCAATGGATCGCTTGCGGTGCTGCGACGCGACACATTACCGATATTGCCAATTTGTAAGCATTAATATTAAAAGGTTTTTGCACGTTTCTTTCAATGTTGTAAACCGAACGTGTTTTATACTTGTTTGATCAGTCACTGCACCCGATGCGGCCCTCGTGTAGCAGTAGTCCGGAGTCCGGTTGTTAGTTATGTAGACCGGACTATCGCAACTTTTCAACTTCAACTGTCCACCGAACTTTTGATACCCAATTAGTAGTAACAATTCAGCAATGAAAATATATATTATTTAATGAACAAAAGTTTTTTTTTATCCGTTTACCATACCGTTTCATTTATTTTCTCTTGTTCATTTTATTCTTGATATTTACGTCCTTCATAAATTTGTTAAAAAACAAAACAAATGAACATCATAACCGTATAGAATAATAACAAGACTAGAATGATAGTTTTCTTACTGCTGTCACCTCAAATTTGAAGCACAAATTTGGTTTTTCAAGTTGGTGCTATATACGTAGTATCAACATAAAAATCCTAATTAATGTTACCAGTCACAACATATTTCCCGTTTCTCATGTTTTAGGAAATGGTTATCAGGGTGAGTTTCAATTCGTGTAAAATGTGGATCCATGTATTGCACTGTCAGAAACACATCAACCTATATACATCTTGAAATTATTATTAAATGAATAAACTTTTGCTAATAAAATTTTTAATATATAAAAGTTCCGGAACCCGCACTCACGCAGCGAAACACAGTAGAGACACTGCTTCACGCTGTAAATAAACATAAATTGAAAATTTAAAAAACCCCCGCCACAACTAAAGTTCTTTCATTTGATACCGAACTATTGCAATTGAAAAGTTGCTGTAGTCCATTATATCACAATTCACAACACACACACAATAATATCTAAACACCAACACATCTCAATACTCGGACCGTAACTCACAGAACACGGTAGACATTGTGTAATTTAACCGCACAATGGACAACATTTCATATTTTTAACATGTCCATATTGTTTTTTTATATGAAAATAGACATAAAATGAACGGACCCATATTTTTTCTTTTTTCAAAATTTGTCCATTTTCATGCATAAATTAATTATTAAAATTCTTTATATTCTAAATAGACGTAAGCGCCAAATGACGTCATCGGACGGCTGAATACAGCGATATTCCTTTGCTTATCATTGTTTTAATAAAAAAAAAGGTACTACTGTCAAAGGTAAATAATACTAGTGTCAACATTGTCAACGTCATTCATACATTCAACGTTGACAAGTTGTCTTTTTTTTGACAGTTGCATGTCATGGGTTTGGCATTTCGTAAATTTAAAACTATAATGTGCTAAGCAAAGAAATATTTAACATTCTGCCGTCCGATGACGTCATCTTACGTTTTTTAGTTTTAAATTTTTTTCTCAGTAAATAAGCAATATAAAAATTTTATAAATATATATTCGCGCAGCGGAAAAGTAAATAAAGAAATGGTATTTTTTGTTTCAGAGCTTAGCAATTTTGAAATGTTGTCCATTGAGGGCGCCTGAGCTCATCCATCAATGTTATTAATGATTTGGCCCTCGGCTAGAGCACCCATATAAACTTCCCTTGCCCTTCTTAGGTGCGCATAATTGGAAGAAGATCCTAGAAATGACAGAGTTACCACAGAGTTTATTTATTTATTTATTGAGGATTACAAACAAATGTACAATGTATGTTACTTTAAAATAAAGTTACCACATCATCATCACCAGCCCATTTAAGTCCCCACTACTGGGGCACGGGCCTCCCTCAATCACATGAGGGGTAATTGCCATACTCACCACGCTTGGCAGACGGGTTGGCGAGGGTTTTGATATAAATGCAAAGTTTTCCTTCTCTGGGTGCTGATGATCATGCCAGCAGCTTTGCCTTAGTCGCCTTTTACGACACCTCGGTAAGAGTGAGGGTGGCCTATTCTACTCTGCCGGGGACCACACGGCATCCCTGGTACTCTAAAATGAACAAGAAGTAATCGATTCTAACAAATCAAAATAAACCTAAACGGATCTTTCTTATATTAGCGTGTAATTCCCAATTGCGGCCAAAACTCTCGCTTTGGAGCCCGGGGTACGCTTAAACCATGATTCAGTATTTAGGGAGTCTTGTAATTGCAATGAAGCGACTGCGGTCTGATCTTCGCAAACCTTGAACGGGGGAATAGTTTTTAAAATTTTCGCGTTACATTGTAACTATCATTAATCAAGACGGGAACACGATATTTATTATCTGATACAACATTGTGTACTCACATATTTTGCTCGACGTTTCGGCTACGTTACGTTCGGCTGCTGTAACGTAGCCGAAACGTCGAGTAAAATATGTGAGTACACAATGTTGTATCACATAATAAATATCGTGTTAGTTCCCGTCATGAACGGGGGAACCAGAGCAACTGAATCATGGTTACACATTTTAGAAACTATTCGTAACGTGCAGGTTTCTCACGAGGTTTTCCCTCAACGTCAAGCTAATGGTAGGAATGCGCACATAGAAAGTATATATATTACTAACCTACTTAATTTTATTTGAAATCTGTCATATATTGCTAGGTACGCCGTGTGGTCCCCGGCAGAGTAGAATAGGCCACCCTCACTCTTACCGAGGTGTCGTAAAAGGCGACTAAGGTAAAGCTACTGGCATGATCATCAGCACACAGAGAAGGAAAACTCTGCATTTACATCAAAACCCTCGCAAACCCGTCTGCCAAGCGTGGTGAGTATGGCAATTACCCCTCATGTGATTGAGGGAGGCCCGTGCCCCAGCAGTGGGGACTTAAATGGGCTGACGATGATGATATATTGCTATCAATAAGCATGCTATTAGGCATTTATTACTTAGCATGCTTAAAAGTAAGCAAACCTGTTTACACGTGCTAAAGCAATCCGCCACACTCCCCCTCCCACCCGTACTACAGGTCGCATGCTTAAAAATCGACCGGCGTGCGATTATTGAGCATGCCCAAAATTAGCATGCTTATTAGTAGCACGTCCGTCCACACATGCTACTAAGTAGCACTTGCTCAAAAGTAGCATGCTTTAAGCACGAGAATAAGGATGTGTAACAGTATTTATTGCACAAAGACACAAAGTTTCTACAGACGTGGTTTCTACCATGTCTTCCCTTCGGGTAGTAGGTATTTTGTTTTCTTTTCTTCTTATGGAGACGCATTGTAAAGTCCATTGGGTATATATAAATAAACTTTATAAAAATTTGTAGTATTAATACTCAAATTTGTAAATCTTATATTAAATTATCACTCATTGTTATCATAATGTTACATGGACCCCAGTGCTCGTGCTCGTGACATCTGTTTTCATACGACATATATCACTTTCGGGGTGTCACGAGCCCGAGGATTGGGCTCCTGTGATCATCATAATCTAGCATAAGTTATTGCACTGTGTATTATCATAGTATATTGTTACTGAAGAGCGGTGCCTCCTTTTTTTTTTTTGTTCTCCCAGGGGAAATGCGTTACGCATACCCGTCCGCCTGGCGGCGGACGGGTTATGTCGGACTCCCCCCGCATGACGGCGGAGGTCTACCGACTAAAACCCCTGGGCACCCCCCCCTTCGTCCATAGTGGGGGGTCGTGGTGACGGGCACGAAGCCATGTGCACGACCCCCCGAACGGAGCCCGCCTAAACTGGCCACCTTCACAGAGCGGTGCCTCCTGACACAGGCTTTCTGAAGCTTAAAAGGGGGCTCCTGCCACTAATTTTGTAAGAGCCTTTGCTTAGTTGAAATAAAGATATTTTATTTTATTTTTTATTTATTTTTATTACTTTAACTCTTTGCACGTGGCTCTTACGAAGACTCCGCCCCCTCTACTCGCATAGTCTTTAATCCCGTACCTCTGTTATTGCAATCCTGGCCGGATCATTAATTAGTGCAAGGGGGGCCCCCTGGTCCCCGCGGCAGATAAGCGGCCGATTAACCCCCTCGCTTGTATGAACAAGGGCGGTCGTTACGGGCCTTAGCGCGAACACGTCCCGTAACGAACGAGACTATACCTGTCGCTTCCAAACATGGGAGAAACAGCGCGCGAGAAAGGGAGGGAACTCCGATTCGGTCGTCACGTCTGGTTCGCGCTAAGGCCCCTGGGCCACAATGAACGAGACACGGAGGTAGATATTATCATACTATGACTGCTCAATGGTGCAGTAGCTTGTGGATACGTTAAAACGAGGGCTTCGATACCCGGTGGGTGGGTTCATTAAGTTCAGACTGACGTCTGTAAGTTGGTGTTCTTGAACCCCTGTGTCTAAGAAAACCTAGGAACACACTAACACCGTTAGTCCACTGTCTCACTCTCTCTAACCGTAAATGAGGGAGAGTGCACAAGACTTATGTTTGTACATTCTTGTGCAATATGTCCTGTGTTCTTTACTGACCGTTAATATTGGACGCCATAGTCTAAATATTGGTAGGAGGACAGAGGTACACCAGGGTTATTCTAAAAACTAGCAAAATTTTACCAGTGAGCATTGCCAATCCCACTCAACAAACTTTTGAAAAGAGTAACTGGCGAGTTTCTTGTCAGAATCAACTTTCCGATTCCGGTGGTAGAATCACATTAAATATGTTTATTCATTTCTTAGTATATTCTATGTATCGACGTATTATGTGTAATTACATGTATATTATACTTACAAATAAATAGTTATAATTTCTAATGTATGACGATTTGATAGTGCTGTATGTATACAAGCCTATGACAAATAAAGATATTTTGAATTTTGATTTTTTTCTCTTATATATAGATCCAAACCTTTATAAAATAGGAATGATACTCTGAAATTAAACACGTAGAGTTTGTAATCACTATCCAAAAAAAAATTGGAGTATGAATTATTGAAAAGTTTTGTCATCTAACTTTTTAACGAAAAATAGCGCAGTCAAACGAAAACTTCGTGTGAAGACATAGACACCTACCTCGCATGTATACCTTAAGATAAAGTATACGGGTGTGTTACAAACATACAAAGCGTGTTTAGAGGACGCGAATACGCGATGAAAGACGCGGGTAAACGTTGCGTCGCAGGGCTGTCACAGCAGACTGAAAGGAACAATACATAAAATATGAGAAAGCATCGACTGTAGTAAACAAAGTAAGTAGTTTTAGCGTTTGTGGGTTGTGGGTGGTGGTGGATCCACGAAGGAACCACAAATAAATTCAGTTAGTTGCATAAATAAATTCATACAACATTTCAAAACAGGTTTAGATATTAACCTTCTGAGGTTCTGATTAATTCTAAAGTGAATTGAAGATTAGTTCTTCAGAATTACAAATAAATTAGGTACCTACCTACTCAAATATCTATATACCTTTGGCGTTTGAGCCCAGGTCACTCTATCCAATGCGCCGTGCATCGGGCTAGCCAATCGCGTTAGTTATTATTATAGATATTATAACACACCCTGACAAACACACTGTTTATCTCACGATTGTTTATTGAGTAGGAGACGCCCCCGGCTTCCCCACCTAGATCAGTTCAGGGAATACGCTAGTGTGGGACAACCATATCGTGAATCAAAGTCGCCATGTTTATATGAAATCGTTCTGGAGTTTCATACATTTAAGTGTCAAAACCCAAAAGTGACTTGTGACTATCAGCACAAGTGACTTTTGGGTAGGAAGCTGCTCTCCACTTGTGTTAGCTGGAATTTGACACCCTACCGCGTATCAGGCCAAAAGTACCAGATTTTTCTGGTAAGAAATTCTTAGTGTGTCAGCCTCGAAGTCTTTAAGTTGGCGGTCTTGTATCCCCGAGCCCTGGAATACACGTTATGCCGTTGGTCCTGCGGCATACCCCTCATCGGTTGTGTCACACTGGTGTCCCATGGAAATATGAGGGTCACACATTTGTGCATAATAACACTGGTGTTGCAGGTGTCCACATTTTGCTTAATGTGCCTCTCCGACCAGCGAAGGTTGACCGTCAATCTACCATATCCCACTCAGTCTCTAGCTAGGCGATACCGCTCGGCGGCGCTCGCAATCCCCGTCCATTCCCGACTGTTACACAGCCATTTTTTTCTCCGCATTTTTTCCTTTTTTGTCGGTGTTCATGGGGGGCGGTAATCACTTACCATCAGGTGATCCGTCTGCTCATCTACTACTCATCCCATAAAAATAATAAAAAGTCGTACATCAATGTCTGAAAGTTGATTAGTTGATAGCCGAAATATCGTCTGGAGGACATTATTATTATTGTTAATCCCTCGCCAGCCCTAGAATAAAGTGTCGGGCGCGGAGGGCCCTCGAGCAGCCGTCAACCCTCGCTGCAGACGCGCCTTTCTTCGCAGGGAGCAACCCTAGCCCATTCTCTGCACTTCAACCCTAAGGTAGAACGTCCCAGTAGTATATTTATGTGGAGAAAATAGTTCATAATAAAAAGCTATGCTAGCTTTTAATTATAGCTAGTTAGGCTAATGTCCGATTCGTCCAAGCTTTATCCAACGATAAGTCGAATAATGTAGCGCAGTTATATGCAGTGTAAAATAATAAACCGGCCAAGTGCGAGTCAGACTCGCCCATGAAAGGTTCCGTAGCAGCAAGTTAGATATATGGAAGGTAAATTGCGGTTTACGGGTAATAAAGTATTAAAAAAAAACTTACTAGATCTAGTCCAAACCATTTTTCGTTGTTAGTTTTCATGATTATGTACAGTAGAAAGCACATCAGACTATACACTTTGACCTAGAGACCACCCTTATGTCCGGTGCATACGCGTTATTATCGTACTGCAAGTGTATACCGTGATGTGCTGTTGACCGTACATCATTTATTTTTTTTAGTTTTAAGGGGGGGGGGCACAATTTACCACTTGGGGAGCGTTTGATGAAAAAAATAATTTGAGTTTCAGTTTCAAGTATGGAGACCCCCCAATTTTGACATACGGACGGACGGACAGACGGACAGACATGACGAATCTATAAGGGTTCCGTTTTTTTTGTCATTTGGCTACGGAACCCTAAAAATCCGTTCACTACTCTACTCATCCAACAGTCAACGCCTATTCCAATGGTAAATCGTTAGACTGCCAATTTTGACAGATTAACTAATATCCGACGCCCTGTTGGTCAAGTGGTTTATGTACCGGGCCGTGATCTCGGGGTCCTAGATTCGATTCCCGGGTCGAGCAAAAAGTATGTTTCGAATTTTTCGAACATTGCTCGGGTTTGTGATCACCAATCCGCATTAGGCAAGCGTGGTGATTAAGCCTAATCCCATCATATTAGCGATAACTTGATTTCTATGATGGAAGGCCTTTGCCCTGCAGTGGGACAGTATATAGGCTGACTAATATCCTAGGGAATTCAAAATGTCATTTTTGTCATTGTCAGAACTATGTTTGATATTACTTTTGACATTGCCCTACTTAACAAAAATATCTCAGGCGTCATTATCATGAACCACAAAACAAAACAAGTATTGTTTTTTGCCGATTTATAATGTCATTCGTTCTTTCACTTGTGAAACAAGGTATAGCTACACCGACTATAGGACGAACACAGTTGAGTTTACCTTACTACGAAAATAAAGTAACGGATTAAATTACCACGCAAATTTTCTTATAACTGTCTTGTTGGTCGAATCCGCCTTAATCTTTAAGCTTTTAAGATTAGAATAAAAATTGGTTTAAAGACCAAAATCCACCATATAGATTTATTTGCTGATTTATTTTACTAAATAAACGACGTCGACAACGAAAAAAAGCAATAATTGCCAACCTTACTACCAACCCATAAAAATGAATTAAATATTTTTTCATTACGAATATAATATGTAGATAGTAAGTACTAAAAAGTTTACTTAGATAGTTAAAATTATCCAATTGCCAGGAACAAAGAAATAAAACCCCAAAACTTCACCGCCAGTCGCCAATAAAGCCGCATTCTTACTGCAAAATCTGCACTACAATGTACAGACTGCGTCATGTGGAGTTCTTCCCACACAGTACAAAAATAACGCTTGTGTCTCCGACATAAGGACGGTCCATAGTTCAACAAGGGTTACTACAGTCGACAACAAAAGTTCATACAAATTCTTAGCTGCTGTTGACTCTAATGCCCCGCGGAATAAAAGCGACAAACTGTGACCCTCTTATTCCAAAACGTGGTTTAAAATAAGTAGTGTGATTAAAACTGGTAATAACTGAAGAACTAGAATAAACATTATTACAAAACTAAGATTAACGTTATTTAGTATATCAACTATAATACTTAAGTTAAACCACCCGGACCCCTAGTTTAAAATGAGTACTAAAATAATAACCTCAAAATTTCGATTCAATAACCATGACAAATATCCCCGTGACAGTTCATTCTGTTTTACGCTAAATTATTTGTGAGAAAGTAGTTAATTTATTTTTGGGATTTAATTCCAAAATTATAAGCAATTCCTATGCATATTACCTGGAAACCTTACTTAGGTCAATATTTTAATTTATTGTTGCTTAAAAACAATTCTTTAGAATTTTAACTTCAGACAACAAAATAAGGTTATGTCAAATTAAATGTCACTAAACGAATGATTGAATGATTCGATCAATTTTGACACTATCCTGCGGTACTTAATTGTCTATGGTTAGTCGAGGATTTGTAATAAAAATTTAAGAACTAACATTATTCCGTAATAATCATGAACTTGCTAATTTAGGATTAAAACCGTATCAGAGCAGTTTTTTGTAATAAGAGGGCCTATGTGTAGCTTCTGTTGAATGCTGTTCCTGTTGACAGCTAACTGTACACGGAAAGTATGAAGACTCAGAGAATGGAGAAAATCCGACAATACGAGTACAATGCAAGTGGTTTTTTGTTCCGTGAGAGAACTCTGTCTAGAGTAATATCAATTGTTTTCGCGCGTTCTGTCGAAAGCTTCTTGAGGTCTATCTATAGACGGTAGAAATCAATAAGTTAAGGTAAAGGGTAGGGCACACTAGCGACGCCAATCGATTTTAATTTTTAACTACTAACCTGGATCTATTTTAAAAAAATTCGTGGTTACAACCTCTCGGCAAACATTTATACTACTTATTAAATAACCATGCAAAAATGTTGGATCCAACGCGTACGCGAAAAATTGTTTCACGTCAAAAGCGGCCACTTTTGGCGTCAATGAATTTTGCGCGTACAAAAACGGACCCAAAATTTGTGCGTGGTTATTTAATAGTATAAGTGTTTGCCGAGAGGTTGTAACCCCGAAATTGTTTAAAATAGATCCGGTTTAGTAGCTAAAAATTAAAATCGATTAGCGTCGCTAGTGTGCCCTACCCGTCACCTAATAAGATTTTTGAAAAAAAACACTTCTCTGCACAAATAAACACCAAATTTGTTAACTAAAACCCTAGACACTAATTTAAAACCTTTGAATTGCATCAACGCACACGACTTATTTTAGCCCTACCCGCCGAATCTACCGAAGGCTCAATTCGGGGGAAGTTAGGGTTTCTTTTATGTGATAGGTGGCAGACGAGGCTGATGGTAAGCGATTGATTATATTAGTAGTGGGGTCTGGTTTTGCGTGTTTCTGTCTATGGATATCTATGTCTATGGATGTCTCTTCATCTTAGCACCAAAGCTGTCGCTCTGGAGCCCGCTATAACCTTGGACCATGATTGATGATTTGGGAAGTTTGTTAAGTACAATGAAACCACTGCCGTCTGACCTTCGCAACCCTATAACAGGGGAACCAAACCAACAGAATCATGGTTACTATGGATGCATAATTATGTGATTGGGTTCTTCCTGTTTAATTGTATTAATATTTTTTTGACCGTGGGATAGCCACGCTTCGCCATGAATGGGCCGGCTCGACCGGAGTGATACCACAGAAAACCGGCGTGAAGCAGCACTGTGCTGTGTTTCGCTTCGTGAGTGAGGGTACCGGACGTCCAATCCGGGGGATAAGGCGAGTTTAAAGGACGTCAGCGCACTTGAGACTCCGCTGGTCTTGCGAGTGTCCATTGGCGGTGGCAATCGCTTACCACCAGGTATCCCGTCTGCTCGTCGGCCACCACAAAAAAAATCTTCTTATCGTGTCGACGGCGATAATTTTATATTTTCCTAGCCCAATATTTATTCTGTGCCAATACTCTGTCGCTCAGTTCGCGTGGCGTACCGACATCGCGTGGCATACAGCCTGCAAAACTTCTCCATACACAATTGTCTGGGTACAAGGGGCATGCCAGGAGATTGGTCTGGGGGGCGGCGTTGCAATCGCAAATCACTTTATTGACTGACCGGATGGCGCAATTGGTAGTGACCCTGCCTCTTACGCCAAAGGTCGTGGGTTCGATCCCCACCCTGGACAAACATTCGTGCGATGAACACTTGTGTTTGTTCGGTGTCTGGGTGTAATATATGTATTTAAGTATATATTTGTGTTCCTCTGTTGTCTGATATCTGTAACACAAGTGCTTAAGCTACTTAGTACGGAATCAGGTCAACGTATGAGATGTTGTGATGTTGTGTGAGAAATATTGCTGGATGCATCCGTATACTTCCATTTACTCAGGTCGTCCTCACAGCCGCTGACCCGGGTTTGCAACCTGTTCAGGGACTTCCAGGTTTACCACGTCTGTTTCATTATTAACTAGTGGCCCGCCCTCACTTCGTTTCGGGACATTGTTCCACTTTATACCAATAGATGGCGCTAGGTGTCGATGACATCGCGAAAGTGTTTTGCGTTTTCCGATTACTTAGTTATAAGAGTTGCCGCTGTCTGTAGGATTTACCTCTTTATAAATAGTATAGATATAAAGAACGTATTTTAAATATTATTTGCTGAATAAATATTTTCTATCTATTTATTGTGGGTTTGTCTATGGATGACACTCGCTTACGATCCTAATATCCGATCTTTGGTTAACGTCCACCCTTAGAGTAACATGAATACTGGCAACGTCCAGCCTTGCCAGAAGGGCTCGCTGAGTCGTCAACGGGCTTGGCTGGGCTAATCACATCGGGCTCACTCAGCCGACTGAGCCATTAACTGAGGCTTGTTCTGCTGAGACGACCGATGCTTCACTGGTCTCCCCTCCCCCACAGGATTAAGGACATCGAGTCGCTCGACCGACACGGACTAGTGAAGGTAACACACCCTGTGATTAATAATTACTTAAAAAAACTTTTTTTTTATGTGATAGGTTACAGACGAGCAGATTTACTTCGCAGATACTTCCGCTATACAGGGTGATTTTTTAACCATTTAAAAAATCCAGGTATGTAAGTATAAGTATATTCGAGCTTATTATATTTCACCCATTGTCATCTCACCAAATGCGATTTGTAAGGGACATAGGGTAAAAAACAAAAAATAAATCACCTTTTCATACAAAGTTGTCACTTTTGTATGTGTTCTCGCCAACCCGTCTGCCAAGCGTGGTGAGTATGGCAATTACCCCTCATGTGACTGAGGGAGGCCCGTGCCCCAGCAGTGGGGACTTAAATGGGCTGATGATGATGTCACTTTTGTATGGGAAGGAAAGTAATGTTATTTTTTGCCGTTTATTATTGTTTTCATTAGTATGTATAATACCTTCTAGAATTATCTAAGACGGATAAAAAGTTAACGCGTCTGGTCTCGCGGATGTTCATGGGTGGCGGTGACTTGACTCCATACCATCAGCGGACTCGCTTGCTCGTTAGTCACCTCTAGTACCTACCTACCTAACCTACATCAGTATTGCTTACTTCGCTAGAGACGGTATTCTGTTTTCATGCTTAAGGTGACGGGTAGGGCACCCTAGCGACGCCAATTGATTTAAATTTTTAGCTACTAAACCGGATCTATTTTAAACAATTTCGGGGATATAACCTCACGGCAAACACTTATACTATTTATTAAATAACCATGCACAAATGTTGGGTCCGTTTTTGTTCGCGAAAAATTGATTTACGACAAAAGTGGCCGCTTTTGGCGTGAATCAATTTTTTGCGTACGCATTGGATCCAACATTTTTGCATGGTTATTTAATAAATAGTATACGTGTTTGTCGAGAGATTGTAACCCCGAAACTGTTTAAAATAGATCCCGGTTTAGTAGCTAAAAATTAAAATCGATTGGCGTCGCTAGTGTGCCCTACCCGTCACCTTAAAGCATGGTACTTTTGCGCAAGTGCAACTTAGTAACATGTGTGGACGAACGTCCTACTAATATAGTATCAACCTATATACTGTCCCACTGCAGGGCAAATGCCTCCATCATAGAAATCAAGTCATCGCTACTATGATGGGATTAGGCTTAGTCTACCACGCTTGCCTAATGCAGATTGGTGGTCACAGACCCGAGCTATATTCGAAAAATTCGAAACATACTTTTGCTCGACCCGGGAATCGAACCCAGGACCCCGAGATCACGGCCCGGTACTTAAACCACTAGACCAACGGGGCGTTACTAATAAGCATGCTCAAAAATCGCACCCCGGTCGATTTTTGAGCATGCTACCTGCAGTACGGGTGGAAGGGGGAGTGTAGGGGAGTGCTTTAGCACGTGTAAACAGGTATGCTTATTTTTAAGCATGCAAATAGATGGCTAATAGCATGCTTATTGATAGCAAATGTGGACTGTTCATTAAGCATGCTTATATTTGGCATGCTTTTTAATATCCTCCAACCGATTACGGCTACGGCGGCCAATCTCAACGATCAGCCACGTACGCAGGATATATTTATAGTGCTCAAGTGTGTGCGCAAACACAAGTGCACTCTCTATTCCCTTACCCTCATAATCCGATGGGACACTAATGTGACACGACCGGAGAGAGATCGGGCGCAGGACCAACAGCTTAACGTGCTTTCCGAGGCACGGGGGTACAAGACCGCCAACTTCCAGACTCCGGGCTCCCACTAAGAATTTCTTGCCGAAAACTTAGGTACAAATTTTTGACCCGACCCGGGGATCGAACCCGGGACCTCTTGCGCAGCCGTCGCTTTAAAGTGCGACCCTCTAACCACTGCGCCACTGAGGCATGCTTTTTAAGCATGCTTTAAATGAGCATGTGTAACAGTAGGTTTAGTGACCGTTTTTCTCCGGCTCCAAAAAGGTAATATTTTATCTAAAGCAGACTTCGCCCAACACTTATTCATGGACACCCCGTCCCCCCGTTATTCGCCCGTTCCGCGCTGGTGGACACCCTCGCCGGGAAATTACTCCCGACTACAACCCTGCGTGGGGTCACTAATACAACGTCACAGTGTTATAAATAATCTCTTATTCGCCACAATCAATATAAATCACTTGGCGGCGCTAGTGTCGTCGCAGTATCGCCTTAACATCCGTACTTCGCCACTGCAGTGACACAATCCCATTTCCCAAAAAAAAATACAGGATAATATAGATAAACTGTCCTCCTCCTTAAGAGACTTAAAACAATATTTAATTAGAAATGCTTTTTATAATTAAAAAAAAATATTCCTAGATAATAAGTGCCAAATTAATGCCTAAAAATTTATATTTAATTAATGTTTTTTTTTTAATTTAATTTGATTTATTTATTGTTAATAATTATTTAATAATGCATGCTTTAATGTTATTGATTGCTTCCAATGTAATATTTTAATATTACTTGTATTTACAAATTTAAATACTAGCTAATTATTTTTTTAAGAAAGCACACCTGCTCGCTAACACTTTGCGGTGCCCTTACGGGGCGTCACATGTCTCTGTTCATGTTATTTTGTAAGACCTTTATACAATGTGATATGCAAATAAAGAATTATGAAATATGTCAAAATTATACCTATAGCCTGTTATATCACGACGACCTGTTTAGAACAGTGGTTGTGAACGCTGCCCTTGGTCTAAGGGTTGCGGGTTTCATCCCCACACAGTACAAACATTTGTCTGCATGAACATGTCTGTTTGTATTGGTCTTTTTTTTATATATTAAATGGGTCTGCACATAACCTCATCTCACCTGATGGAAAGTAACAATAAGGTCTAAGATGTAGCGTGCTTACCCAGAAGAAGCCTATTCACTCTCGACTTAAAGACACCTAAATTGTAGCTCTCTGGGAATACAGAAGCCGGCAAGTTGTTCCATTCCTTAGCAGTTCGTACCAAGAAAAGAAGAAGCGAAACGCTTAGTACGAGCTGGTGGAACTTCCACAGTGTAAGGGTGGATTTCTGTCGTCTTCCGTTATGTCCGGTAGTAGAAAGGAGAAGGTGGTATCAGGTCGTGAAGCTCATTCGAACACTCTCCATAATGTATCCCATAAAAAACCAATAGACTGGGCACTCTACGTCGGTGAGGCGAGACAAAAAAATTATATTATATGTACGAGTATATATTTGTAATCCCACTGTTGATTTCGGACATCAGCATCCGTAACACAGGTGCTTGAGCTACCCATCTCGGAGTCAGATCAATGTAATGTGGTAGTTGTGAAATATTTATTTATTTATACGCTTTTGTCTACACTTGAGACAAATAAAAAATGATTTATTAGATTTGGATTAAATTTAGTCTGAATATTTTACAAACAGTTATTAACTTTGCAAGTGCTGTATATGGTCCGGAGGGCGGAGGGCACACTGGCCGACGCGACTTATAACTTCGTGGACGCGATGTTTTTCGCGATAATGGGCCAATAGGAATCGACGCTGATCACGTCATATTTTCCTCCTATTGGTTCTCTTGATGTGTCGTCATCTCGTTCGGAAACACTGGCGTAGACATCCTCCCGACCGTTTAAAGCTCCACGTAGCATTCAAGCATGTTTCTGAGACAGGAAGTAGGCATAGACGATTTAAGGCTCTCTTAACAGTCCCTTTGGCTGTGTGCATCTCGGCTACACGAGGAATTCCGTCGGCTCCAGGAAATAGTTTGCTGACACGTCCAAGTTGCCAGCACAGGGGTGGAGTCTGAACTTCTTTTATAATGACCAGATTTTATATTATTATTTATTATATCAGCCACAAAACACACTTTTCATGAGTTGGTACACACATAATTAATGAACCGTCGGCAATGACGGCTTTTAGCTGATTGCAGCGTGCATTGTGTGGCCACATGCATAGTGGCTGCAGCTATTACAATGGTGCATGTTGGAAATGTGGCTTCACAGATGTACATACATACATACTTACATAATGTACCTACTACAATGGGTAACGAATGCACGAGTACCGCTCTCTCGGAAAAAACGTCACTTAAAAATTTTCATCTCGTGTTCAGGCGGGACTCGAACCCACACCTTCCACAATCCGGGTGAACGTTCTACCAATTAGACCACTGAATGCATTACTAAGCGGACGAAATTGTAAGTGCTTGATTTGACATAAGCTGTCGATAGTCATATCAATATTGTAGTATATTTGCAATATCCAGTGGAAATATTATTATTACAAATATTTGACCACCCAGTTAAGATGAGACTGCTAAATTAATAGTTCGCTAGTGTGCCCTACCCGTCACCTTAAACATAACTATATAAAACGTCACTGTTTTACCACCACTGAACATAGGTACACTGAAATGGGGAGAAATAGTTGGTAACAAGGTACATTATATTGGCCAGTGGGGGGGAAAAACCTTTCGAACGAAGTTGCGATTAAGGCGAAGGGTTAGGGTTATAGGTACCCCACTAGCAATTAGCGATGTAATCGCGGTACGAACTAGGTACATCATAATATACAGTATTTCTCATTTTAGCGTTTAGGTAAATCCTGGTTGCGTACAAAGCTGTAGTTTTTTTTTATAAAAAGGCCAATCAGGATGACCTCACTCCGCCTGATGGTAAGCGGCCGTGAAATCCAAATATGAGGCTGATAGGCACAAAAGAACTAACAAAGTACCCATTGAGTCTGCCATCCTCACCCTGATGGCCTGCTGAGATGGCGCTTAACGCCCCGCCTAACCCCGGATTGTATGAAGGATGAAACACATGAGCTGGGAGGGCATTCCATGTCTTGATGTCTCGGGGCAGGAACGAGGAGCCAAACCTCTTGGTGCGCGCCGCCGTTGTCTGGATGGTATGCGGATGGCAACGCTGTCCAGCACGTGTTGTTCGGAAAGGGGAGGATGGGATAAATTGAAATAACTCATCAGAGCATTCCCCATTATAGAGCGATTTGGAGTCCGGTACGCTTAGACCATGATTCAGGATTTAATAATTATAATAAAGCGACTGCTTTCTTACCTTCGCAACCCTTGAACCAGAACAACTGAATCATGGTTAGGTAGGTTTCAAAGACTTTCCGAAACGTGCTTTTTTTTCGTTACGATTTCCCTCGCCGCCAAGCTGACAAAGTTAAAAAGTTAAAGTGTTTGTTGCATTTCACGGGTGTCCATGGGCGGCGGGAATCGCTTACCGTCAGGTGATCCGTCTGCTCGTCTACCACCATAAAAAACATAAATAATAGAAGATAAAGTAAAATTCTGCCGGGGACCACACGGCGAATAGGCCACCCTCACCCTTACCGAGGTGTCGTAAAAGGCGACTAAGGTAAAGCTGCTGGCATGATCATCAGCACCCAGAGAAGGAAAACTCTGCATAGATATCAAAACCCTCGCCAACCCGTCTGCCAAGCGTGGTGAGTATGGCAATTACCCCTCATGTGATTGAGGGAGGCCCGTGCCCCAGCAGTGGGGACTTAAATGGGCTGATGATGATGATGATGAAAGTAAAATTAGGTAGAGTACATCATGTTACTTATTATGTTTTGTTACCTGTAATGTGAAGAATGTGAATGTAACGCCCTGTTGGTCTAGTGGTTTAAGTACCAGGCCGTGATCTCGGGGTCCTGGGTTCGATTCCCGGGTCGAGCGAAAACTATGTTTCGAATTTTTCGAACATAGCTCGGGTTTGTGATCACCAATCCGCATTTGGCAAGCGTGGTGATTAAGCCTAATCACATCATAGTAGCGTTAACTTGACTTCTATGATGGAGGCCTTTGCCCTGCAGTGGGACAGTATATAGGCTGATACTTTACTTTACCTGTAATGTAATGGTAGAAATACGCACATACTTGGATTTGAAAAATCCAGACGTCCAAGCTCGTTTTCGAACCTCGACCACCCGTGTGTTATCCACTGAGCTACCATCGCAACTACCTTATAACCGTGGGAGAGCCACACATCGGCATGAATGGGCCGGCTCGACCGGAGTGATAACACGGCCTCAAAGAAAACCGGCGTGAAGCAGCACTGTGCTGTGTTTTGCTACGTGATTGAGGGTACCAGAGGCCCAATCCGGAGGGTTTAAAGGTTGGCAGCGCAGTTGTGACTCCACCAGTGGAGTTACAAGTGCGCTGCCAACCTTTAAAAACCAACATTTCCAACAAAGGTTTATTTAATAAATAACCTTGCACAAAAAACCTTGCTCCTTTTGGCCTCTTGCGCCAAAGGTCGTGGGTTCGATCCCCACCCTGGACAAACATTCGTGCGATGAACACTTGTGTTTGTTCAGTGTCTGGGTGTAATATATGTATTTAAGTATATATTTTTGTTCCTCTGTTGTCTGATATCTGTAACACAAGTGCTTAAGCTACTTAGTACGGAATCAGGTCAACCTATGAGATGTTGTGAGAATTATTATAAAAAAAATAATTGTATAAGTGTTTGCCGAGAGGTTGTAACCCCGAAATTGTTTAAAATAGATCCGGTTTAGTAGCTAAAAATTAAAATCGATTTGCGTCGCTAGTGTGCCCTACCCACCACCACCGTCCACCTTAAAAAAGCTAAATATTTCAAAGTAACCAATTAGTGGTACTTAAAGGAACTGTTATAATCAGTCGACACATTGCAGCAGGTCAGGAGGAAGGTCTGGCGAGCGTCGTCTCGAAATACGCTTCCGGCGAGCCGAGGGAGGTGCACAGAGAGTGGCACGACAGTGAGTTGCGGACATCCAGTAACGTGGTAACAGTCAGTCATTTTACTTAGTACTTTGTTCCTTACTATGGGAGAAATTGTTCAGCGTTTTTCGTTAGATGGAGCTTGTAAGAAGCAAAGCAATTGAGCAGGTGATTCGGCGTTGTTTCGGTAGATGTCACTATGCATTTTTACATCAGCGTGTTTCCAAAACAATGAGCTCCAGCCGCCGGCCCACATTAGTAATTTAAAAAATCATCATCATCATCAGCCCATTTAAGTCCCCACTGCTGGGGCACGGGCCTCCTCAATCACATGAGGGGTAATTGCCATACTCACCACGCTTGGCAGACGGGTTGGCGAGGGTTTTGATATAAATGCAGAGTTTTCCTTCTCTGGGTGCTGATGATCATGCCAGCAGCTTTACCTTAGTCGCCTTTTACGACACCTCGGTAAGAGTGAGGGTGGCTTATTCTACTCTGCCGGGGACCACACGGCTTTAAAAAATACGGGATTTAAACCAAACCAGAGATCCATAAAAATAATTATAAGTATTTTTGTTACTAACACTCTATGGATCAAAACACACTGTATGGTCTGATTTTTTTTTTATATAAAGCATTGGGAATTTTATTATTAATCAAATAAATGATTTCTGATCCGAAGGTGGCCGTTCTACATAGCCGTTGTGTATTGGACATTTTCCTCTAGATGGCGCTAACACTGCCTGGCCGACTGATGCCTCTATCTCAGTATATTGTTACTCTATGGTAACCGTCTGTACTGGTTAGATAGAATAGGATTCTGGCGGTAGGAGTCAAAGACTCCGCGTGGGCTGATGAGTTTTAAATTAGTATCTATCTAGTGGTTTTTAGTGAACAAATTTGTTTATTTGTGCAGAGAAGTGCCGCGAAGTGATACCTCCTGATAATAAGAATCGTTGAATTGTATCGTTTTTAAAACTGCTATTATGTGACTGCCTCGGTGGCGCAATGGTTAGTGGGTCGCACTTTAAAGCGACGGCTGCGCAAGAGGTCCCGGGTTCGATCCCCGGGTCGGGCCAAAAATTTGTACCTAAGGTTTTCGGCAAGAAATTCCTAGCGGCAGCCCGAAGTCTGGAAGATGGCGGTCTTGTATACCCGTGCCTCAGAAAGCACGTAATGCTGTTGGTCCTGCGCCCGATCCCTCTCTGGTCGTGTCACAGTTGTGTCCCATCGGAATATGAGGGTAAGGGAGTAGAGAGTGCACTTGTGTTTGCGCCCACACTTGAGCACTATAATATATCCTGCGTACGTGGCTGATCGTTGAGATTGGCCGCCGTAGCCGTAATCGTTTGGAGGATATTATTATTATTATTGTGTGTCAAGTGAGTTGTCACGGACAACTTGCTTGGACCTAATAGAGTCTTAAAACCCGCGATTGTGTTTAGAGCGGTATCAGCAGAATCCGTAGGTCGTTAAAATGTAAAACACCGGCGTTTTATTGAGTGACTGTATACATATACTTTAAGTACAGGCCACACATCTGTCAAAATAACTCGATATTGAACCGAACGTGGTTGACATTAAGTTGAGAATCGACTGAAGAAATTAGACAATATTGATGTGTGACGGTACGTACAGTTCGACCAATTATTTGGCACGTGGCAAAAGTCGCAACTAACGCTGTTTCCTTTACAAGTGTCAGTACTTTTGACATTTCCCCATAGAAAAAATATTGTACAGCGCCCCCATGTCAAAGTCACAGAAGTGCCTTCTGATCTTTGTCGGCTTTGTACTCATCTGACGCGCTAATAAGTTTAAATAATTCTTTACTGACATTTTGTCGCCCTGTGCCGCACAGGCTATTTATAAAAGCTATTTATCAAGTGTAAACCGTCGCGTTACCACTTCGATGTTTGCGTTAATTTACTGAACTAAGTTTCAAAAGTTCCTAACTTTCTGGTTTCTAATCAGGAAACCAAATCGCAAACAATTCGGAGACTCAGTCACAACTTAGCGGTTTCAGTGGGAGGAAGCCAAGATATAAAGATAAAGATGTATAATTTATGGAAGTTACGCAAAACATTTGGCAAAGAAAAACATTGTCTTTTTTTCAGGAGACCAACGACTAAACATAACTCATTATCTAATAAATTATATGTAGTTATACGAGTTTTTATCTTTGCAGCCGTACGATTACACGCAAAAAAAAGTCGTTTTTGATTGTAACGCAAAAGTAAATAACAGTAGTTTATAATTTAATTTTTTTCAACTGACATCTATCAGCTCATAGAGGCTCGTAACATCAGTGGAGTCACAAGTGCCCTGCCAATCTTTTGCCCCGAAATTTAACCTCCAGTTCCCTCACGCACTCGGCTAAAACATAAATAAATAAATATTTCACAACATCACATACATTGATCTAACTCCGAGATAGGTAGCTCAAGCACCTGTGTTACGGATATCAGAATCAACAGTGGGATTACAAATATATACATATAATACTTTTCTTTTGTAAATACATACTTATAATGCATAGCAAACACCCAGACCAATACCAACAAACATGTTGTACTGTGCGGGGATCGAACCCGCAACCCTTGGACCAAAGGCAGCGTTCACTACCACTGTTCCAAACGGGTCGTCATACACAATGCAAGAGCATCATAAAACACAATGCAAGAGCTTCTTCACGGTGCCTGTGTCGAATTCATGCTGAAGCTCCCCCACCAAGGCTCAACATTTTTGTGACTTAAGTTCGACTTGACCCTCACATACATATAGGTAAATCCTGCAATAAAGAAAGGATCTGATTTTACTCCCCTACTATCCAATCTTTGAAATACCCAGTACCCGATTCACTTATTTCCAACGACGTGAAAACGGCCACAGTTATCCCATAACCTGAACCATGCAAACAGATCGATGCGTCCACAAAACGACTATTGTACACCCATCCTGCTTGCTATGCCCCGAGCGACCCGGCGGGATACGTGCTCCACATGTCTAGTGGATAGTGAGCCTTAGATTTAGTACCGGCAGTAATCGGTACTTTTTATCGATACCGGTAATCAGTAAGTATGCCGATAACCTACTCCTCTTATATTCAATACGTCGCCACCGATTAATAACAATTGTATGAGTTAAGCAAGAGCGATGGTAGCTTACTGAATAGAAGCATTCGCATTTGGAAAAGGAGGTCGTAGAAGTTCAAATTCGAACACATCATCACCATCAATCAGTCTGTTGCGGTTCACTTTAGGACTCTCGGCGGCCTCTGAGAGCCCGCCTCTCCAAAATCTTCGCCACTCCGATCGATCTTTGGCTACTCGCATTCAGCTCCTGCCAGCCATCCTGTGCAGATCGTCACTTCATCTGGCCTGAGGGCGCACTACAATACGTTTACCGAAACACGAACACATTTTCAAAGTGTATGTACGTATATTTTCTATACCTATCTCGGTGGTGAGGGAAAAATCGCTGCACATTACCTACTGATAATTTCTCAAATCCACTAAAATTCAGAATGAGTAACATTATCCAGTTGGCCTTAGGTTACGAATGTCAGATGTGTATGTTGTAATTACAATCCTGGATTAGGTAAGTCTGGTCATTACCAGACTTTTTACCTACTATCCTGGATCATGGTCCGAGCGTAAGTAGCTACCCCGGACTGGATGCAACTGGGAATGACGCTCTAAGATTATGGTTACTGCAACCGGTAAAAGCAAAACTCGCTTTCACCGCACTAGGTTGCCATTGTTCATTATACTAACTGACAGTGCTATACGAATTTCGATTAACAACGTAAAATATTATTTGTACCTACACAGAAATTGTGAGTGCTCTCAAAATAAATGATTCGCGAAAAACGTGATTAACCCTCTCTGTCTCATATTTATTCATATTTTTAAAGAAGAGCAATGTTTTTACACCTATAAAAACAGGACTAACATGACCTGTATCGCCCCACGGCAAAATGCTCCTCTAAGCCTTTTTTTCTTACATAGATGTTCCTGTCTTGCCAATACCATCTTTCCTCTGATCCTCTGGCGACTCGTCGTATCATCTCATCATCGGCTCGAGTACCGGAGGGCCAATTGGGAGGAATAGGGAGTTTAAAAGTAGACAGGGCACTTGTGACTCCCACGGGTGTCCATGGGCGGCGGGAATCGCTCACCATCAAATGATCCGTCTAATCGTCTGCCACCTATCAATAAAAATTACAAAACATACCGATAGCTATATCCCATCACTAGATGTCTTTCGATATATCGGTAATACTTAACACCAATAAAGATTTACGGGAAGCGGTCATTGCGTCACGCAGGTGTGGTGGAAATATCACGGGCGGGCGCTGGAGGAATTACAAGTACTTAGAAGCCGAGATATGGAAGGTTTCGCGAGAGGTGGTCGAACCGTCTAGGTTTTTTATTAATGCTCCAAGTCTGCCGTATTGCTACACAACCCATTAACGAATGGTCCATACAGAGTTACCAGTAAACCAGGTCACGGTCAGATATTAGCTTGTGATTAATAATGTATTTTCTTTCTTTCCAGAGACGCCTGACCCAAAAGTACAGCATTGCAGTGGGTGTACCAACCCTGGTGGTGCGAGGCCGAGGGGTCCGCGACGCGCTGCTGGCCGACCCTGCGGGGGAACGGTTCCCCTGGCCTGCGCCCCCCCTGCAGGAGGTGCTCCGCGGGGTGCAGCTGCAGGGGGAGGGGAAAAGCAAGCTGTATGAGGAGCTGCCGCCTGACGCTGTGAGGGTGTTCTACTTTGCTGCTCATTGGGTGCGTAACTTAAGCCTACATCTTCTTAAAAAGGCGCACCGCATATGCAGTTCCGGTGTAGCTGATGTCCATCGTCATCTGCTCGTTTGGAGTGCTCCATTTATGTGATAGATGGCAGACGAACAGAAGGGTCGCCTCATGGTAAGTGATTGCCGCCGCCCATAGACACCCGCAACACCAGTGGAGTTACAAGTGCGCTGTCAACCTTTAATCCTCTTCCCCGTACCCTCACTCACGCAGCATCGTCATCGTCATCGTCAGCCCATTTAAGTCCCCACTGCTGGGGCACGGGCCTCCCTCAATCACATGAGGGGTAATTGCCATACTCATCACGCTTGGCAGACGGGTTGGCGAGAGTTTTGATATAACTGCAGAGTTTTCCTTCTCTGGGTGCTGATGATCATGCCAGCAGCTTTATCTTAGTCGCCTTTTACGACACCTCGGTAAGAGTGAGGGTGGCCTATTCTACTCTGCCGGGGACCACACGGCACTCACGCAGCGAAACACAGCAAAGTCTCACGGCCTCACAGAAAACCGGCGTGAAGGCTGCTTCACGCCTATGACCATATGACCACTGCCATTCAATATCCTAGCCAAGTTCACAATAACAATAATGTTAATAAAGTATTGTAATTAACACACTTGAGAATAAATTGCAAAAGATTGCTATAAAATATCAACTTTTGCTTTAGCAGTCTCATCTTAACTGGTGGTTAAATATTTGTAATAATATTTCCACTGGATATTGTAAATATACCAACAATATTGATGAGAATATCGACAGCTCATTTCAAATCAAGCACTTACAAATTTCGTCGGCTTAGTACCGCGTTCAGTGGTCTAATTAGTAGAACATTCGCCCGGATTGTGGAAGGTGTGGGTTCGTGTTCGGCCTGAACACGAGATGAAATTTTTTAGTGTGTTATTTACTTAAGAGTAAATTTCAAATGATTGCTATAATAATGTCAACTATTAAGAATTGTAATGTTTTGAGGCTCGTCTTTCCATGATACCTGTACTTTTTTCAGAATAAAAAAACTTCTAAATCTGCCGCCCTAGTCTCCAGCCTGCTAAGCCTATTGGTAAATCCTCCACTGGCATGAGGTCTACTTTCAGCAGTTGACATAGACCGTTGGCTAATTTGAATATTTGTTGCAGTGCCCGCCCTGCCGCGCGTTCTCGCCGAGCCTATGCGCGGCGCTGGCGGCCGTGCGCAAGCGCCGCGCCAAGTACGCCAACACGCAGCTCATCCTCGTCTCCAGTGACAGGTCAGTCTACTTCCTAACGCTGAGTCCCGTTTTACACGGGGCACACATGGATCAAGACCTCATCATATTCTGTGTCAAGATGACCTAGAGCGCTTTTCCAAGTGAAGTAAGTGTTGTCTCAACATCGAAACTCCCAATTGCAGTCCTCAGATTGCAGTCCTAGTAGGTATGACTTGTACAGTCACGAGCTTTAATTTGGGACCCACCCAAGGTTGAATGTCGTGTAGCAAACCTTCGCTATTAAGAACTAATATTTATAACGTGTCAAAATCATAATATTTACCATCGACAACTTTACTTTTCTAGGGGCAACCTTGCAAAAACGTCAACTTCAGCGAGGGCATGCGATCATTACCAATGTTTTCCGAGTAATTGTTACGTGGGTAATAACTTTTTGCCATGTGTTCTATCTATATAGCGATATCATTTTTAGAAAAAACAATATTTGATTGTCAATTAATATTTGTCTTGTGAAAATGTAACAATTAACTATTTTCTTGACTGACACTGACACGAGTGACACAACATATGTTCGTAATAAGAAATCAGTAATGATAGCTTTTTGCAAAGAGGATATCGCTTCAAGGTTCGATTAGATAAGAAATTTATATCTTAACTTTACATCCAACATTATTGCACTAAAGTTTCGACCTTATTGCATTATGAATGTTATAACGACATTTAGATAGATAGATAGATATTTATTACTGCACAAAAATAAAATACAAGCATGATACAACAACAGCAACAGACAGTACAATAAGGCAGTCTTATCGGTATTTATTTAATGAAATAGGTCCCAAATTAAATCTCGTTACTGTACAGTAAAACCCGATATCCGTTAGTATTGTAATATCTGTGCCCGTGCTAATACAAAAAGCATAGTTACAGCATTTTGGTTTCCGAAGACATTGTAAATGCCGCAATTTTCAGATGTATCTTTCGGTCGAACAACTTGATGTCGCCACTGTGTTTACAGTAAGCTTGTTGAATATCCAACATAAATGAATTTCCTTCATTGGAATTCAACTAGTAGCCAGGTCAGTTTGTGCATAGTTTGCGAAGCTAACTGAATCTAGGGAAACTCTATTTGTGTTTCTCGCCTCACTGGGATCCTCCGTAGGTTAGCTACTGTCTGTACTGATAGTTACTGCAGTATGAGTACCTAGATATAAAATAATAAAAAACTAGACAACATCACGTAATCTATACTATTTATAAAGAGGTAAATCCAACAGACTGCGGTAACGCTTATATAGGGAAGTAATCTAAAAACACTTGCGCGTTGTAACTAACACCTTGCGCCCTCTTTTGGTATAAAGTGGAACTAAGGTCCCGAAACGAAGTGAGGACAAACCACTAGGTCGTATTATAAAAGTGTATAATACGAATAGAGCCTTTCTTTTTTTAAGCAATGATAAATCTATTTTTGAGCCGCGAATACCCGTGTCAAAACTTGAAGTACTGCGAATACATTTCTGAATAAACTTTACCGTGGGATAGCCACACTTCGATGAATTGAGTGGTCCATGAGGATTATCGTTAGCCTGATGGAACAGCCCATCTGTCGAATCCTAAGCATCCTGAGTCACTGGTTCAATGGGCAGAAACGACATGGATCGATGCCCGACGCCCCGTGAATGCAAACGAGGCGAATTCAATTTCATCTTGAGCATGGCGCTCAAAGTTTATAGATTGTTTCTTTCTGATGTTTGACTACTGAACTCATTTGGACACAAATAAGAAGATATTTTTTTTATGTGATAGGTGGCAGACGAGCAGACGGATCACCTGATGGTAAGCGATTACCGCCGCCCATGGACACCCGTGACACCAGGGGAGTCACAAGTGCGCTGGCCAACCTTTAAACCCCCATTTCCCCCTGATTGGGCCTCCGGTACCCTCACTTACGCAGCGAAACACAGCACAGTGCTGCTTCACGTTGGTTTTCTGTGAAACCGTGGTATCACTCCGGTCGAGCCGGCCCGTTCATGCCGAAGCGTGGCTCTCCCACAGTTATGGTAATGGATCGGAATAACTAACTAGGTGAGGAGGAATGACTGTCCGTTTGACAGGGGAGGGTCTACTTAAGGGCTTTTTGGGCTGTGGTCCAGGACACCCAATCATTTACGTTTTAATCAAAAATATTTTTTTAATCTTCGCACGGGACCATATTAGGGAGGCTTGTGCTGTATATATTTTATCAGACACAGCGGTAAATTATTTAAATATTTGTGTTCTGGAAGCTAGCCAAGCTAAATGGACAAAACCCTGCAGCCTCTTCTGCATCCATCTGTAGAAATCTGCTTCTCCTCCTGCAGGAATCTAGGGGCTGCCTCTAAGATTCTATGCTCTACTTATGTGTACCTTCGTGGTGTTATTATAGCTTCTTGTGTGTGATGTGGACTGTATATGCAATATAGGTACTTACTGGCGTGTGATGGGGGGCCTATCTATCAGGAGATTTATTTTAGTAATAACAAAACCAAAGTTTCCAAGGTCTATAGTGCAGCTTTATTTATTGTTCACCACTCACTGTTCATCACATTTCACTTTTCAATGTGACAGCGTAAATTCTTAGTTATTACAATATTGTAATCATTCCTCACATTTATTTGCAGCTAAACAATATTGGTGTGAAGCATGTTCTTTATAATTATCATGTATCCACGTATGGGCACCGCGTGCTTCGTCCATTTATTTATAGGGACATTTTAAATGCACTTGTATAAAACACACTACTACATTCGTGATTATAGACGCGAAGTGTTGTGTTGTTTATGTATTTTAATTAATAATTATTACGGCCATGATAGGCACATAATATTGTATAAAACGTTAAATTCTCATAGCAACTCTATCACCCGGCCCTTTCTTGTGCAGAGATAAATCTTTGAGTGCCATCATTCTAATAATGAAACGGAAACGGATGCAGTGCGCCTCAGGGTTATCATGTGTGAAAAATAGTCAATGTTCGGTAGGATTCGAACACCATCATACCAGCCATCTTTCTCAAATCCTCAGTCCATTGTGCTCCAGGCCATCTGTATGTTTCAATTAGCTTAGCGGGCATTGGTCCAATTTGGGACCCTGTAGCTCAGAGTTTCTTTCCTCAATGGCGCACTGGGTAGTGGGTCGCACTTTTAAGCGACGGCTGCGCTTCGGGTCCCGGGTTCCATTCGGGGGTTGGACCAAGATTTGAACCTGAGTTTTTCTGTTAAAAATTCTCAGTGTCAGCCCAGAGTCTGGAAGTTAGCGGGCTCCTTAGTCCTGCGCCCGATCTCCCTCCAGTCGTGTCACAGTGGTGTCTGTGGCAGCTCGGCACGCACGATAAGGATTATCTATAAGACCTACTGTTATCTCTGTCACGTACGCTATGTCAGCAGATCTTACCACGTATGTGATAAGAGATGACGTCAGTCATCTCTAGTATATAAGCCTTGGCGATATTTTTACATCATGCCTTTTGCATTATCAGTAATAAACCAGTTACGTATACAAGACTTGGTGCATCTTTTCTTCCGGGCCACCAGCTGCATCCCGGTGGACTGGTGGCCTACCAACTATATCATACGGTCACGGCATAGTGTCCCATCAGAATATGAGGGCAAGGGAATAGAGAGTGCACTTGTGTTTGCGCACACACTTGAGTACTACAATATATCCTGCGTAAGTGGCTGATTGATATGAAATTGGCCGCCTTAGCCGAAATCGTTTGGAGGATATTATTATTTTATAAAGTTCTAGACATACTAACTTTAATGGACAATGGAGTCCACACGTAGAGTGGAGTGGTCGCTACGGAGGGAAACGGTGTACAGAAAGTTTACGATACTGTGACGAAATGTATCCAAAACCAATTGGCACTTCCAAAAAAATTGTGAAAACTTTGAGAACTGTTCCTCATAACGATACAAAACAGAAATTCGCAATGAATATTCCATTTTATGTATATCTAAACATATGTCTGAGAGACGGGGGCGCCTCGCAGGCGCAAACTTTGCTTTTCCAATCGAAGCAAATTCATTTTGCAGTTATTTGCTCGCGGTTTCCATAATTTGGAATGTTTGCTTCCGAAGTCGATTGGATACTTGGAACACGAATGTATGGTTTATTCCAAGCCACTGCTTTGGATTGAGAAGTTATACCTACGAGTATACGAAGCAAGCAAGCCCAAAACCGTTGAAAAGTCTTATGAAAAAGTACCTAGCCGATTTTGATGAATGAGGTATCAATCGATTCCCTATTACTGGTACAGGTGCCCTAAGCCGAGTACATAAGTCTACAAATTTCTGACCGTGGGAGAGCCACGCTTCGGCATGAATGGGCGGCTCGACCGGAGTGATACCACGGCCTCACAGAAATCCGGCATGAAGCAGCACCGTGCTGTGTTTCGCTGCGTGAGTGAGGGTACCGGAGGACCAATCCAGTGGGAAAGGGGGGTTTAAAAATTGGCAGCGCACTTGTGACTCCACTCTAGTCGCGGGCATCTACAGGGTGTATCGGTGGACATTTACATCCCTTTAACCACGTGTTCTACCAACCATTCTGAACAACATTTGTTCTACGACTTTTCGAAATTGGTCGAAAAATTTTTCGATTCCCCATACAAAATGACCAAGTCACGTGACCGACTTTGTATGTGACGTTGAATTTTTTTTAAAAGTCATAGAACAAATTTTGTTCAGAACGGTTAATAGAACACGTGGTTAAAGGGATGTCAATCTTCACAGATACACCCTGTATTTGCGGCGGCATTCGCTTACCATCAAGCGATCAGTCTGCTCGTCTGCCACCTATCACATAAAAAAAAAACTCTGGCCGTCTTCTCGTTAGGAGAAGCCCCCGCCAGAGAGCCCGACATAACCCACGTGCTCATAAGGCGCCGCCCGAAAGGTGGCGACATCGGCCATTGCACACTGGCCGGCGGCATTCCCCAGCGACAAAATAAAAAAAAACATTGTACGGTTTATTATGACTTAGGTTATTATGGATCTCAAAGAGAGAGGAGTACCTAAGTACTCCTTCCTGAGGAACCGGAACGAGGAAAAGATCGCCAACGCTTCACTCGACTCATCTAATCTTGAAGATGTTCATCGCTGGCGTAATCAATTAAACTGTTTTTTTTTTCTTTCTGGTTTATGTTATAGGCACACAAAATTTCAAAATCTCTAATGATGACTGTTTTCAAGCAAAATATTTCAAATAGGTATTCAATGTAATAGCCCCAAATAAATAAATGTAATATCTGTGATTGAAACATGGCAGAGCAATGGAGGCAGACGGAATGTAAATGAGGACATTCCGACACGTAACACAGCTATGTGTTGGGTCAGGGATTTAGAATTTTAGACGGACTTTGGTTTAGCATATTAAATAATTTTGGGCATAAAATAATTTTGTTCTACTAGGCAATTCACGGTGCCGTCCTCGAAGCTGCTTCAAAAATACAAATACCTCGAGCAGACTTTGCAATTGGGTAGAAACAACTTCGAGGATGAGGTGAATAGGAGAATCCTAGTTAGGTTGGGCAGCATTTGGAAAACTTACGTCGTGTCTTCAGTATCGTCGATACCACAGTGCCTAAAGACGAAAGTCTTCAATCAGTGCGTCCTACCCGTCATGACATACGGAGCCGAAACGTGGACACTTATGGTACGGCTGGTCCATAAGTTAAAGGTCGCTCAGCGGGCTATGGAACGAGCAATGCTCGGCGTCTCTCTCAGAGATCGAATCCGAATTGAGGTGATCCGGCAGAGAACCAAAGTCATCAACATTGCTCACCGGATTAGCAAGCTTAAGTGGCAGTGGGCTGGTCATATTAGCCGCAGAACCGACAACCGATGGGGTAAACGAGTTCTAGAGTGGAGACCGCGTCTTGGCAAACGTAATGTAGGGCGCCCTCTGGCTAGGTGGAGGGACGATCTGCGCAGGATGGTTGGCAAGAGCTGGATGCGAGAAGCCATGGATAGATCACGGTGGCGTACCATTGGAGAGGCCTGATGATGATGATGATGGGCATTAGGTACTTACTTTACCTAATTGTTCATTTGTTTAGACTCGGCACGGACGATGTGTGCTCAGTGATAAAGAACGTGTGTTTTTTGAACGGAAGGTCGTAGATGTCGAATTCGAGCATGCACCACTGGATTTTTCAGACACCATGCCACGACCACGGAGAGCCACGCCTCGGCATGAATGGGCCGGCTCGACCGAACCTCCACGGCCTCACAGAAAACCGGCGTGAAGCAGCACTGTGCTGTGTTTCGCTGCGTGAGTGAGGATACCGGAGGCAATGGACGACATTTCAAATTTTTAACATGTCCATATTGTTTTTTTATATGAAAGTAGACATAAAATGAACAGACCCATATTTTTTCTTTTTTCAAAATTTGTCCATTTTCATGCATAAAATAATTTTTGAAATTCTTTTTATTCTAAATAGACGTAAGCGCCAAATGACGTCATCGGACGGCTGAATACAGCGTTATTCCTTTACTTATCATTGTTTTAATAAAAAAAAGGCACTACTGTCAAAGGTAAATAATACTAGTGTCAACATTGTCTTTTTTTTTGACATAGCCCTCTGGATCATGGTCCTAGCGCGTAGCGTAATAAAAATTATGAGTCCGAATGTAGCCTTTTTTAATTCCGGTTCAAGTGCCTTCCTTAATCCGGTTTAAGTGCCTTCCTTAATTTGCCGTAAAAGAACACGAGTAAAGATAACAGCAGAGCTCAGGTAAGGGGGGGGGGAGGGGGGGGGGGGGGGGGGGGGTGAGAAAATAAAAATGGAAATCCATGGAGGGGAGGACTCGCGCGGCCCGATAACTCAGACAGACTGTTTTGCTAATGGGTTTATATTGTTTGAATGTTATTTTTACCTTTTATACGTATTTATAGTCCTTCCTTCTTCTTCTCAGTCATACTCTCCTGACGGAGTGGTCGTGATTATGGATTGTCTGTGTGTTAGGTGGCGGTTTAGTAGCTGTTAAATAAATAATATGACGGCGCCTGCCACCGATACTCTATGGATTTACCGTTCAAAAACGTTTTCAATTCACGTATATTCGATCTATTGATTATTCCAATTTTTAGAATGAACGTAAGGTATTAGCGATTCCTAAAGGCAACACCGACATGAGCGTTTTGGTAAGCTGTCATTCTTGTCATTAAAAAAAATAATCATAGAAAAGGTGGTTGAATTAATTTACGTTTCTGTGCACGGTGGAGCGTTGAATTTAGGAAATACGATTGTAATTCTTCAAGTTACTGTGATTAAAGGGGAATACTGATTATTGTGACTATCATTCGACGTCTCCTTGCCCGCAAACCCGCGCATGCAATGGAAGTTCCACCTATCCAAAGTGAAGCTCCCCCTGATAAAGGATTAATGCCTTCAAATATGTAGGGATACATTTGTATATTTACAATCACATAATTTGAAGTAACAGAAAAGCGTTGCTATGGGCAACGTCATGGCATTTCAGGGACATAATAATAATAATAATTCTCACAACATCTCATACGTTGACCTGATTCCGTACTAAGTAGCTTAAGCACTTGTGTTACAGATATCAGACAACAGAGGAACACAAATATATACTTAAATACATATATTACACCCAGACACCGAACAAACACAAGTGTTCATCGCACGAATGTTTGTCCAGGGTGGGGATCGAACCCACGACCTTTGGCGCAAGAGACAGGGTCACTACTAATTGCGCCATCCGGTCAGTCAAAGCTACATGACAGTAGCTAACAATTTAAATCGATTGGTGTCGCTAGTGGGGTCTACCCTTCATCTTAAGGTGACGGGTAGGGCACACTAGCGACGCCAATCGATTTTATTTTTTAGCTACTAAACGGGATCTATTTTAAACAATTTCGGGGTTACAATCTCTCGGCAAACACTTACTGCCGCATTCAGAGACGTCAAATTAACTAAAATATTGACACTTATTTCAATACACATAAAACTTTCTACAATTAAGTAAGTGAACATAAGTAAGTTAGCTTAATTGACGTCTCTGAGTGCGGCAGTTATACTATTTATTAAATAACCATGCACAAATGTTATTTGGCCGGGATATTTGCGTGCGTCAGTCAAGGAACACTTTGTAGCAGGCTTAATACTGTCTGTATTCATCGTCAGCCCATTTAAGTCCCCACTGCTGGGGCACGGGCCTCCCTCAATCACATGAGGGGTAATTGCCATACTCACCACGCTTGGCAGACGGGTTGGCGAGGGTTTTGATATAAATGCAGAGTTTTCCTTCTCTGGGTGCTGATGATCATGCCAGCAGCTTTACCTTAGTCGCCTTTTACGACACCTCGGTAAGAGTGAGGGTGGCCTTTTCTACTCTGCCGCGGACCACACGGCGTGGAACTGTCTGTATTGCGGCTATGTACTATAAAGATACACAGACAGCCACGTACGATAAAAAGAAAAAAAGAACAGCAGACTACTCAGCTGACGTTACATTAAAACATTTCCCGCCGTGTCATATTAAAAATTCCTCCCCTTAATTTAAATAAAAACTGAACATTTCACGCAATTTTCACTTTGGAATAACATTTTATTCGCAACCATAGACAAGTTGGAACACTAAAAGCTCTTATCTTGCCTGAGGGGTGGGGGGGGAGTATTTTCCGGATACCATTCTGGTGCCTTCCACCTACTTTATTACCGACGTTTCGTTTTTATGGGAAAATTATCTTTCAGTAGGGTTACCATGAAATATGAGACGGTATAGGAAACGGATCGCCAGAGTACTTTTTTAACCCTCGACGCAAAAACGACGGGGTGTTATAGGTAAGTTTGACGTGTCCGTGTGTGTGTATGTGTGTGTGTGTGTCTGTCTATGGCATCGAAGCTCCCGATCAAATAAACCGATTTTGATTTAGTTTTGTTCTTAGCAATGTTAGATAAAAATCGATCCAAGATGGCAGGCGTCACAAAAATATGCATTGTATGTTTTAACTCAACTCCCACAATATGGGTATCACATAAAAAAGCTTTAGTAGCAAGTAAGAATATATTTATTGTGACAAATTTCAAATCCAAGATGGCCGCCGTCGAGGGTTTTTTAAATTTACATTTTTTGGTGCAGGATAGGGGACTTGGGACACTCAATACCCCAATCGTTTATTATAATATTTGGAATAAAATAAATAAACATTAAAATATAATTTAAATATTACAGCTTTCAATTAAAACAAAATAGGTATGTTGACAATAATAAATTACTTGAACTATTTTTTTCTTTTCTTTTAAATGTATAACGTGCAATAATAAATAAAAATATAATTTAGAACAACAATAAATAAAAAATATTATATAAAACCCAACTACGACAAAAAACGACACTGAAAAAGTATAAAACAAGATTTTCAGAATACTGAACTGAACAAAGTTGCTAATGTAGATGCAAGTAAATGGACACAGTAGACTTTACCAAGATGCCTTCGTTGTCAATTTACAATAATGTCATACAATACTATTCTGAAGTATGCAATATTCACTATGTAGAGATAAATTTTCATGTTTGGAAATCCGCAGTCACACGTTGTCAAACTGCTACGGTAGGTAGGGAGGTATATGTAACGTGTGACTACGCCTTTCCAAACATGAAAATTTATCTCTACATAGTGAATATTGCCAAAATCATAACATAGTCTAAATCATAACCCTCCTTTTGCTTTGCCGTAGTCGGGTAAAAAGAACAACTTTAATGCTAAAGCCCGCTTCCTCTCTCCTAAATTTTGTTGTGCCCTAACAGGGTCCATAATGTGTTTAATAAATTATATATGTACCTTACTGTAGCTTATCGAAAGCAATAAACCATTGAGTATTCCCGTCCCCGAGTCAAAATTTGTACCTGAGTTTTTCTGTTAAGAAATTCTCAGCGTTAGCCCGAGGTCTGGAAGTAGGCGGTCTTGTACCCCCGTGGCTCGGAAAGCACGTTGAACCATTGATCGGCGCCCGATCCCTCTCCAGTCGTGTCACAACTGGCGTCCCATTGGAATATGAGGGTAAAGAGTGCTGTGTTTGCGCACACGCCGCCATAGCCCAATATCGGTTGGAGGATATCTTATCTCATGGTCACCCCGCGGTTAGGGGCTCAAGCACAGCGCATTAAGGAGGCTCCCTTACCGAATAAAGCAAAGCAAAATTGCTTCAACACTGCTCTGGGAAACTTGGCGAAAGAAAAGGGGCTTTTGTGTTTTTAGGAACAAAAGATTATGAAATTGTATTGCGGAAGGCCTTTAAAAGCTCGGCCACTCATGCCTTCTCCGCACTTATTCCAGATGCTTATGTTTTTATGACGGAGCTTTATAGGGGGAAGACAGACCAAAGTGTAGAAGGAGAGGGGGACAGATTTAAACGTATTTTTTTTCTGCTTGAAAGTTAAACTGTGTCATCTAATAATTATTAAATAAATAAATATTACCACATTAAAGACATTTTGAAGATCGATGACTAAAACTACTAGATAACTATCTTAAAAACATTAACTCTTGTCCATTGTTTAATACCTAATGACTACATAGGATATATGAATGAAGTATGAATTTAAGTATGAATGCGTGATGAACTAGAAAAAGAATATTAGTTTCCAAATTCAGTGCACTAAATTTTAGCTAAGAATGCGTGATGACTGAATGAGCAGTGATCTTATTCATGGTTAGTAGCATAGAGTAACATATATATGGTTACACATACATTGATCTGACTTCGAGATAAGCTCAAGCACCTGTGTCACGGATATCAAAATCAACAGTGGGATTAGGTACAAATATATACATGTAATACTTTTATTTTGTAAATACATACTTATAATGTTATATTTTGAAGATTACATTCAGTTTGTCAGTCTTAATTTAGACAATTAGCTATAGCGGAAATTCATAGGATTTGACACCCACGAGACAGGCTCTGCCTAGTGTGGGGGTCAAAGAACTTTTCTTTCTGTTAATGTGTGTTTTTGGTTAATAAATAAATATTTTACAACATCACATACATTGATCTGACTCCGAGATACGTAGCTCAAGCACCTGTGTTACGGATATCAGAATCAACAGTGGGATTACAAATATATACATATAATACTTTTGTAAATACATACTTATAATACATAGCAAACACCCAGACCAATACAAACAAACATGTTCATGCACACAAATGTTTGTACTAAATGTTTTTATTTATTTTTATTATTTAATACATCCCAGACAAATACAATTAATAGATATTATCATTTTTAACATACGAAAAAAATGGAAGAAGTTCTTTTTTTATGAATAAGGGAGGCAAACGAGCAAGCGTGTCACCTGATGGTAAGCGATCACCGCCGCCCATGGACATCAGCCACACCAGAGGCAGTGGAGATGCGTTGCCATCCTTTTAGGAAGGTATAGTTCGTATCTCAATTTATTATTCCACGCGTATTCTTTTATCATCAGCCCAATTCTTGTGCTCGTGACATTTACTATCATACGACATATTATGGTTTTCAGGTGATATCCACCATGTTTTCAAAATGTCACGAGCCCGAGAATTGGGCTCCTGATCGATCACGCATATATTTTTACAGAGTTGTCCGATATGGATGATTCTTTTGTTATTGGAAAAGTTAGGTACACCTCGAAATTGGTTCCATAAAAATGTTGATAAAAAATTTAATCTTAAAAGGTGTAAGACATATTACACAGAGAGGAAAAGAAATATAAATATTCTGTGTTCAGTTTAGGTCGATGATACAGAACCTTTATGAATGTAAAATATATAATCCACCGCTGATTCGGAATGTTGATTTCTACCGAGAGAAACCGGCAAGAAAGTGTTTACTGTTTCATCATCATCATATCAGCTCACATCCACCCACTGCTGAAAATAGGCCTTTTCTTTATCACGCCCCTCCCTTCGGTTCCCTGCCAGCCTTATCCATTGTTTCCCTGCTTTACAATATTGTCGGACCATTGGGCAGGTGATCTACCCACTTACACTTTAGAACTCTTTGTTACGAGAACGAATATGTTTCAGATGTTTATACTGTTGAATAACTGGGACTGTTGCATACCGACCGTTGGAGAGCCACGCTTCGGCATGAATGGGCCGGCTCGACCGGAGTGACACAACGGCCTCTCAGAAAAGCGGCGCGAAGCAGCACTGTGCTGTGTTTCGCTGCGTAAATGAGGGTACCGGAGGCGAAATCCGGGGGAAAGAAGGGTTGACTTGTGACTCCACTAGTTTATCGAGTGTCCGTGGGCGGCGGCAATTACTTACCACCAGGTGATCCGTCTGTCGTCTGCCACCTATCACATAATAAAAAACACTTCATCATTACGCCCACCTGCCCTATTCCGTCACAGAACTAGACGCGCCGGACAACGCTGTCACCGCTTCACAGTGAAAAACCTCCCATTACGGACTAAAAAATTTGGTAGTTCTTATTTCTGCCGCACCATCAAGAAATGGAACTCGTTGCCGGCGCATGTATTTCCCCCTTCCAACAATATGGATTCCTTCAAACGAAGCGTGAAGAAGCATCACGCGGGCCAGTATTGTGGTGCCAACGGAGGTAGATAGATAGATAGATAAAACATTTATTCGCATAAATACAAGGAAAAAACAAAATTAAAAATAAGGTACAATTAATACCAATGCAAAGAAAAAAAAAAGAGAAACTCCAACAAACATTAAAAGTATGCAAAAGTACGGAACATGTGTGTCACAGCAATGCGAAAGGGTAAAAAAATAGCTCAGCGATGTTTTGCTAAGGTTTTGCTAAGCGCTTATGTTGTGATTGCAACTTGGGCTTTTCTCTTGCTTACCATCAGGCTGAGGAGAGCCAATATACTGTGCCTCTATATAATAACCGGCCAAGTGCGAGTCGGACTCGCCCATGAAGGCTTCCGTAGCAGCAAGTAAGATATATGGAAGGTAAATTGCGGTTTACGGTTTATAACGTATTAAAAAAAACTACTCACTATATCTAGTTCAAACCAATTTTCGTTGTTAGTTTTCTTTTTTTTTTTTTTCATTTATTGATAGAACTGTGTTACAAAGTTGTTGTGTGTAGGTATATAGGAATCAACAGTTTGTCCATTGCGGACGTACAATACATTAAACAATATTAAAATATACTACATTATCAAAAAAAATAATAAATTAAAATAACAATCAAATAAAATTAGTATGTACATATAGCAATCACAAAGAATCATAATATTATTTTAAATTATAAAAACCTTTCAACAGCAGCCAATTTTTCAGTGTCTTTTTAAATTTCGGACCATCTAATGCTTTAATGAAGACAGGTAACTTATTAAATATCCTAATTCCCGTTATACTTTTGTCATAAATGTAGCTGGAAGATTATGTACATCATATATTTTTTTTAGTTTTATAATTCATTTATTATAGAAGTTAGAGGGGGGGCACACAATTTACCACTTTGGGAGCGTCACTTGCGCAAAGTATTGTGTTTAGAAAAAAATGATGTTGGCATTTTTAAAGACCTATCCATAGATAGGTACCCCACGCGTATAGGTGTGATGAAAAAACAAATTTGAGTTTCAGTTTCAAGTATGGAGACCCCGCAATTTTTTATTTTTTACAATTTTTGTGTAAAATTCGTAATACGGTTAACAAAATACATCTATTTACCAAGTTTCAATAGTATAGTTCTTAGAGTTTCGGAGAAAAGTGGCTGTGACATACGGACGGACGGACAGACAGGACGAATCTATAAGGGTTCCATTTTTTGCCATTCGGCTACGGAACCCTAAAAAACGCGCAAACTTGAAGCAAGAGGGCGTCACGTGGTATCAACTTGATACACGCGGATAACATCGCAAGGAGGTAATTCACAGAGATCCCCTCCTGTAGGACGCGGTCCGGTTATTTCGGGAACGCGATATCGCGGGGCAGGGCTGCCATTAGGCGTTGCCTAGTGCTACTTTGTCTACTAACAAAAGGAAATTGAACTAATTTCTTTCTGAAAAAATGTCGAAAAAATCTATCGGTTTTTTGCTACTATTTTCAAATAAAATATAAGCTAAGGGCACCTGGACATTAATAAGGAATCGAATGATACCTCATTCTTTACTCTTTTTTAAAAAAAAGTCCGGCAACACATTAGCGATCTCTCTGATTTCGCAGATGTTCATGGGCGGCGATGATTACTTTCCATCAGGTGACTCGCTTGCTCGTTTGTCCGCCTCTAGCATAAAAAAAATCATCAAAATCGACTAGGTAGTTTAGACAGAATCAAAGAACATACATACATAAACTGCTAAAATCATAACCCTTCCTTTCTAGCTTTGCCGTAGTCGGGTAAAAAAGAAAAAAATAAATTATTTGAGCGACAAAAGACAGTTCTTTTTACCATCAATAAAACCACTCTCAAGGTGGACCGACGATTTGGCGAAGGCTGCAGGAATCCCTTGGATGCAGGCCACAGGGTCTATCTGTGGAAATTGACTTATGCGAGTAATATAGTAATAATAACACTGTATTTAAATGTTTGTCGATTAAAAAGAGTAACTGGCGAGTTTCTTGTCGGATCTTCTCGTCAAAATCAACTTGCCGATTCCGGTGGTAGAATCACATTAAATATGTTTATTCATTTCTTAGTATATTACTTATAGATATCGACATATATTTGTTACTTCATGTTTATTACACTTACAAGTAAATAGTTATAATGTTTAATGTATGACGATTTGAAAGTGCTGTATGTAGGTATACAAGCCTATGCAAATATATTTGAATTTTGATTTTTTGAATTCTGTGTGGAGAACCCTGGGGGCGTTTATTGGCTGAAACGCTCTCAAACTCAAATAATTCTTTATTTGCATAGGCTTGTACACAGCACTTACATATCGTCATACATTTTAATGATTTAAGACTATTTATAAGTACTTATGTATAATTTACATGTCAATACATATATATTGTGATAGATAAAATATACTAAAAAAAAATAAACATAATGCTATTCTACCACCGGCACGGAAAGTTGTTTCTGGTCGAGAAGATCCGGCAAGAAACTCTCCAGTTGCTTATTTTAATCGCCAAACTTTCATACAATGTTGTGTCTTCATCATACCAGGAGCCCAATTCTCGTGCTTGTGATATTTTGAAAACATGGCGGATATCACCTGAAAACCATACAAAAAAACTATGTTTTAGTGATAATTATGTCGTATGAAAATAAATGTCACGAGCCCGAGAATTGGGCTCCATGTTATTTGTCCAGTGGCTATTTAGCGGGTAGCAACCCTAATTCTCCCTTTCCATTAGCCGGGGCAGGAGGGAAGGGGGGAAGGCAGACAGGTGTCCCCCGTCGCGACGCCGTCTGTGACGTCACGCACGGGAGCCAGTCCTCGCGCATTCCTGAAACTGGAGGAATTTGCACGATTGAAATGGGTGGATTTAGATGTCACTGAAGTTGAGGGGTTTCAATGGACATGATGCCTTATGGTTACCAAGTATTAGCTCTGCACGAATACGGCTATATGACTATTTTTTTTTATTTTTGCAGTCAAAAGACCTCTCAATGATAGAAACATCGTTGAAAGAATCACTTGATTCTCATGTAAGCTACCTGAGATATCACAACTTTAAAATCACATTATTTTGGGCAAACCCAAAACGCCCCATACAAATGGCTACTTAAATGTGACGTCACCTGAGTATTTTGTATACATTTCATTTGAATTTTGTATGGTAGCTATATCAAATGTTCCGTTTATGTCAATGGTTCTATTATAATAATTGGTGCAAATTGTATGGGTTATTCAGTGATATAATTATTTTTAAATCATTTCATAGTTTTTAAAGGGACTTGCCCTTGAATCTTTGAATGACCATAAAACCGGCTAGACGTTATATTTTTAATTGAGAATTTTTGCCATTGTTCTATATTTTGATAAAATATTTATATTTTGTAAAATCTTGAGCTTAGTCATATACCCTATTGCGTTACGTATGTTTTTTTTATGTGATAGGTGACAGACGAACACGACACTTGATGTCACACTACAGGCAACCCTTGTGAATTCACAAGTTGCGCTACCAACCTTTAAGAAAAAGAATAAATTTATTTATTCAACGCCAAATATACACAAAATTAAAAAAATAAAATTAGAAAGGAACATCAAAATGGCACTGAAATGGGCTCCAGGATGTGTGACTTATTTTAATGTGATAGGTAGCAGACAAATCACCTGATGGTAAGTATGACCACCCATGAACACCCGCGACACCAGTGGAGTCACAAGTGCGATGCCAACCTTTAAACTCCCATATTCCCCCAGATTGGACAGCCCATGGGCTGCGGTATTTGCTTACCCTCTGGAGCCCAATTCTCGTGCTCGTGACATTTATTTTCATACGACATTATCACTAAAACATAGTTTTTTTGTATGGTTTTCAGGTGATTATCCGCCATGTTTTCAAAATATCACGAGCACGAGAATTGGGCTCTAGGGGACTAGCTTACTTGGTTCAAGAAAAGCTAAACATAAAGCCGCTACCCCAGTGCCTATAAAAATGTCCTGTTTTCCCCAAAGCTTGGTCACCCCGCCATCCCCTTTTCGGGTGAATTGCAACATTAGTGAACTTAAAGAATAGCCGGCTGGGGGCCGCGATATGACGAATTAGCCCTAGACTGTTTGGCAGCTCTGGCACGAGTAGATTCGTGTGTAAATAGGGACTGTGGTTACGATTTAAGGTGACGTGTAGGGCACACTAGCGACGCCAATCGATTTTCGCTTCTGAATCTATTTTAAACAATAACGGAGTTACAATCTCTTGGCAAACGTGAATCAATTTTTCGCATACGCATTGGACCCAACATTTGTGCATGGTTATTCAATAAATAGTTATACTATTTATTGAATAACCATGCACAAATGTTGGGTCTGGTGTTTTCCGAGAGATTTTAATCCCGAATAGATCCGGTTTAGTAGCTAAACCTCGTCGCTAGTGTGGCCTACCCGTCACCTCAAGGCGACGGGTGGCGCCAAGCCATAACTAGCGACGCCAAACTAGCGACGCCAATCGATTTAAATTGATAGCAACTAAACCGGATATCTTTTTAACAATTTTGAAATTCGAGCCTTTTGGAAATAATATATACTATTTATTTAATACTTATAATTAACTTTTTGATCTGTTTTTGCACTCGAAATTTGGATTAACGCCATATGTGGCCGTTTTTGGCGGTAATTGATATTTCCAGTAGGAAGAAGACCAAAAAGTTAATTACAAGTATTGAATAAATAGTATAAGTTCTTTTCGCGATACTGGAACTCCAAAATTATTAAAAAGATATCCGGTTTAAATGCTAACAATTTACATCTAATGGCGTCGCTAGTGTGCCCTAACCGTCACCTTAACTTTAGTAGGTAACATAGAGTAAACTTATATGTATGCTGAGATAAAGGCATTAATCGGCTAGCCAGTGCTAGCGCCATCTGGAGGAAAACGACCAATACTGAACAACTACGTAGTAGCCACCTTGGAGAATCCGTCAGTGTGACGAAAGAAAATATCTGAAATAAATTTATTTGCTACCTATATAACAAAATTCCCATTACTTTCTAGCTCTTGTGTTTGGCTTCAAGTCCGCTGCCACCCATGAAACCCTCCTTTCCCCCAGATGGGGCCTTCGGTACGGTCAGCATCAAAAGTAGCTTAACACGTTAGTACCATGTCAAAGTAATTGTTCTGCCTATTATAGTCAGTTTCTAAGGGGTACGTAAAAAATGTTACTTTGCCGTACCATTACTCACGCAGCGAAACACAGAACAGGGCGACTACCCTGTGAGGCCGGTTTTCTGCCAGGCCGTGGTATCACTCCGGTCGAGCCGGCCCATTCATGCCGAAGCGTGGCTCTCCCACGGCAATTAAAATCAAATGGCGGCAGTGGAACGAAAAAGCCCTCTTAAAAGTATAGAAAATGCAACGAGACACCAAAGAAATGCTCGCCATTCAAAATCATTGAAGTCAGTGAAAAACCCCAAGATCAATTAAAACCCGGACTCATCGCAATCCTGACGCCCCCGGGAATCGAACCCGTCTCTAATCAGAGGATCCCGATGACACTCGGAGATACTCCGGACGGATCAAGCTTGCAACTTTTAACGAGATTTCAAACTTGAGTTTGTATATAGACTCGCGGTAGCGTGTCGAAGCCAAGTGCAAAAGGCGATGAAAGCGTAGTGTAGAGTAATATTAAGTTTATGTTGTAATTTATTGTTTTTACCAATACAGTTTTCTAGGACCTATTTTATTTTAGCCTGAAACACAGGTCATCCTAGTTCAGGCAAAATGTCAAATATAAGTACTAATATGTCAGATTCTGACCATAAGTTAGTAATAGAATAAAGTTATTTGCAATAAATATTATTGATAAAGGTTGACTGGTAGAGAATGCTTCTTGGCATTAAGTTCGCCTTATTGTATCAAAATTTGTGCAATAAAAGTTTAAATAAATAAATAAATTAGTGTTTTCTGGCGGTGTTTGGCAATAAGTTAAGGTGACAGGTAGGACACAGAATTTTAATTTTTAGCTACTAAACCTGATCTATTTTAAACAATTTTGACGTTACAACCTCTCGGCAAACCCTTATACTATTTATTAAAAAACCATGCACAAATGTTGGGTCCGTTTTTGTACGCGAAAAATTGAGCAATGAATCAATTTTTCACGTACGCGTTCGCGTACGATTGGCGTCGCTAGTGTGCCCTACCCGTCACCTTAAATGAATTATTTATTTCGACCAACATGGGATCATACCTAATACGAATAAGTGAGCCCAATTCTCGTGCTTGTTGTACCTACATATGTGTTTAACGAAAATCTATAGGTATACGTAAATCGCAAAAACAGTTTTTGTATGGTTCTCATGCAATATATTTTGACGACCAGTTTGGATCAGTGTGGTTGTGAATTCTGCCTCTGGTGCAAGGGTTGCGGGTTCGATCCCCGCACAGTACAAACATTTGTGTGCATAAACAAGTGTTTGTATTGGTCTAGGTGTTTTCTATGAATTATAACTATGTATTTACAAAAGAAAAGTATTATATGAACATATGTATATATTTGTCATTCCGCTGTTGGTTCTGATCTCCGTAACACAGGTGCTTGAGCTACCTATCTCGGAGTCAGATCAATGTATGTTTGTGGTGAATTATTAATTTATTTATTTATTATTTACCATGTTTTTTCATATCATAGTAGCGCTACCTAAATGTGCTTTAAAGATGCTAATCTGTCATTTGTCATTGCCATAAAAAACTTTTTAACATATGCAAAATGTCAAAATCTATGGGAACTTTACATTAGCACTGCCACTTTAGTCAGCATAATTAATTACAGCGATCTTGGCATGGGTCGGCGTGAGACAGAGATAGACTATACAAAACGTGTGCGGTAGACACGATACGTTATACTGCCTATCGCGTAGGTCAACAAAACATTGTACAGTGGCGGACACATCAAGCTATACAAAACTGTCAAAGTTCCTCAATCGATTTCGAACTCAATGTGTAACAATATAAGGTCCATAATCGAATGAAGAAATTTGACAGTTTTGTATAGCTTGATGTGTCCGCCACTGTACATCGATGTCAGCTACAGCCGCCCCTCTGTGTCTATTTATTATTATGGAGGTGAATTCAGCTGCTTCAGTCGCAATTTACGAGCGCACGAAATCGCAATCATGTACTGTGACGTCACTACCCACTACTTTATGACCAGTTTATGTCTATTACCCCACACCTTGAGGAAAGTGTGGACTAGGGATGTCCAAACGTGAAAAAAATAACCATCCTTACGTGTGAGTTAATTTACTTACTTTTAGGGGTTGTAAATCATTTGGAAATAGCATCTTCTGCTTTATTCAATACACAGAGAAGGAAAACTCTGCATTTATATCTAAACCCTCGCCAACCCGTCTGCCAAGCGTGGTGAGTATGGCAATTACCCCTCATGTGATTGAGGGAGGCCCGTGCCCCAGCAGTGGGGACTTAAATGGGCTGATGATGATGATGATGAATACACTCGTGGCCCGCCCATACTTCGTTTCGGGACATTAGTTCTACTTTATACCAACAGATGGCGCCAGGTGTTGATTACACCGCGAAAGCGTTTCGTGTTTTTGAATTTCCTATAAGCATTTCCGCTGTCTGAAGAATTTACTTATTTATAAAAATAGTATTGATAAGTACCTACGGAACTAGCACAATCGTCAATGACCAATGGTTCCAAATAAACATTTCTTCTTTCTTTCTTTCTATATAAGTTGCCCACTAAAATACGAACTAGACCTGGCAAATACGTATCTTTCAAAAGATTGGAATGAATTCCGCTCATACGGATCATTCAGCTCATTCGGCTCATCGGATCATTCAGCTCATTCGAATCATTCGGCTCATACGATCATTCAGCTCATTCGGATTATTCGGTTCACTCGGACTCGAGATCCATTTGAGTAGAGTGATACATTCGGAGCGAACATTAGAGATTCGGAACAGTGTATCATTTGGCTGAGTCGGATCACTGAGTCGTTTCAGTAAAGAGTTACACACGTCTAATACGAACGAATGTACAATACATACTATTTGATTTTGGAAATCTGGTAGAGCGCTCTATATTTTAATTTAAATGTTGGCAGCCCTAAAGTAGGAAAAAGCGACAGAGGAACTAAGGCTGCCAATGGAGCTACCTCCCTTACAAACACTCCTAGTTAACCCAAAGCGAGAAATAACCCTAAACGCACGCGACCTACAATTTATGACCTCCGAAGGGCGAAGGGCGTCGTTTATTGCATACTAAGGGCTACAACGAAGCAGGTGGCCAACAATGGACCGAATCGGAGTTTCAGTCCCTTTCACACGCTATGAATCTCCTTTGTTTGGTTGCGACAGGATAATCAGGTGGCTTAATTTAAAGCCAATACTCACCATGTTTAGGCATATCATCCGAAACGAGAGCTCCTTAGAACGTTTAATGGTACAGGGAAGAGTAGAAGGTCAACGCTCCCGAGGCAGATCACCTCCAAGGTGGACGGACAGTATTAAGTCTGCAACAAAGTATTCCTTGACTAAATGTGCACGCAGTACCACCAACAGAGAAAGATGGAGAAGTCTCGCAAAAGCCGCTACCCAACACACAGACAATCCATAATCACGACCACTCCTCAGGAGTGTACGAGTGAGAAGAAGAATTTAAAGCCGTCCCGTAACGAATGAGAATATACCTGTCGCATCCAAATGTGGGAGAGCCACGCTTAGGCATGAATGGGCCGGCTCGACCGGAGTGATACCACTGCCTCACAGAAGACCGGCGTGAAGCAGCGCTGTGTTTCGCCGTGTGAGTGAGGTTACCGGAGGCCCAATGGGGGGAAGGGGAAAAGGTTGGCAGCGCACTTGTGACTCCACTAGTGTTGCGGGTGTCCAAGGGCGGCGGAATTGCTTACCATCAGGTGATCCGTCTGCTCGTCTGCCACCTCTCATATAAAAAAAAACAAAGTAGACACACAGCGCGTGTGAACGAAACTCCGATTCGGTCGTAACGTCTGCTTTAAGGTGACGGGTAGGGCACACTAGCGACGCCAATCGTTTTTAATTTTTAGCTACTAAACCGGATCTATTTCAAACAATTTCGAGGTTACAACCTCTCGGCAAACACTTATACTATTTATTAAATAACCATGCACAAATGTTGGGTCCGTTTTTGTACGCGAAAAATTGATTCGAGAGAAAATTCGAGAGTAAGTAAGTCAACTGTGTGGTCTGCAAAAGCAGACCAAACAGTTTACTAACTTACTAGTGGTCTAGTGGTTTAAGTAACGGTCTAGTGGTTTAAGTACCGGCCCGTGATCTCGGGGTCCTGGTTTCCTGGGTCGAGCGAAAAGTATGTTGCGAATTTTTCGAACATAGCTCGGTTTAGTGTTCACCAATCCGCATTAGGCAAGCGCGGTGATTAAGCCTAATCCCAGCATAGTAGCGATAACTTGATTTCTATGATGGAGGCCTTTGCCCTGCAGTGGGACAGGTTATAGGCTGATACTTTAATTACGGCATTCCGAATCCTTATGATCCAAGCTGTACCGGCAGGCCTCTGCCGGCGGGATTCGGGAACGTATGTGTGGTATTTGTAAAATGACGGACAATGTAAGTATGTATAAAAATAATTATTTAAACATTACAAAAGTACGCTCATTGCAAAGAGTAGTATTATATACTGGATAGCTCATTGTCCAAATGTGAGAAAATTAATGACATACGGTCAAAATATTTTAAGCTGCGTCTCTTTAAACACTTGACATTGGCGGAATCATTGCGTCGCGCTGAACGTGTGATTGAGTCCACAAAGAAAAAAAAATTGTGACATATAAAAACAAAAGAGCGCTGATATTTAAAAAAAGAATAAAGTTTTCTTCGCGCCATAAATGTGAACAAAGGAGGCTTCACGCATCGAGGTTTTAGTCCTCGACACAAGCGTATCCCGGGCTCCAAAGCTACAGCTTTGGACGCAACTGGGAATTACACGGTAAGATGGGGAGGAGGATATTTTCATTCATCACGGTATTCAAATCAAATCAAATAATTTATTCGCTATATTTGATGTTTGGTATGGTTTCATTGTAGGCCTCTTGTTTGCAATTGCCAAGCGATAAACGCCTCCCTTCCAGTTTATGACCCGAAGCTAAGGTTGACAGCTGAAATAAACTTTACGTCCCGTTTTACTGAAGTAAATAAGTAATTGGGTTGCGACGGATTCGGAATAGTAATGTCCTGATATTGCGCTATGGCGGCCAATCTCAGCCAATAACGTAGGATAAAGTTAATAATCGTAATAGTTATCTTTTGCGGATTGTGGAATATTTGAGTTCGAATCCCGCCTTATTTACTGCAAAAGATTTCTATAAAAAATATCAACTATTGATTTAGCAGTCTCATCTTAACTGGTGGTCAAATATTTGTAATAATATTTACACCGGATATTTTCAAATCCCCATACTGTCATCATCATCATCATCAGCCCATTTAAGTCCCCACTGCTGGGGCACGGGCCTCCCTCAATCACATGAGGGGTAATTGCCATACTTACCACGCAGACGGGTTGGCGAGGTTTTTGATATAAATGCAGAGTTTTCCTTCTCTGGGTGCTGATGATCATGCCAGCAGCTTTACCTTAGTCGCCTTTTACGACACCTCGGTAAGAGTGAGGGTGGCCTATTCTACTTTGCCGGGGACCACACGGCTTACACACGGCCCCGTACTGTAACTATAATTAATCAAGACGGGAATTAACATGATATTTATTATGTGATATAACATTGTGCTACGTTACAGCATCCGAAACGTCGAGTAAAATATGTGAGTACACGTATCACATAATAAATATCGTGTTAATTCCCGTCTTGATAAATTATAGTTATAATGCAACGCGAAAATCTAAAAAACTATTTCTCCATACTGTAGCTAATTGAAAACGTAAACCCATAGAAAAAGGCATTATTTCCCCTGGAATATGCTTTATTCCTCTAGAAAATTGCCTTAGGCCGTGCGTTTGAACTGCTCCCAAAAGGTACTCGATAAACCTTTACCCATCGCGATCACGAATGCAAACGCACATAAACTGCCTAAGTGTTGCCAACGCAGTGTGAGTTTAGCGCTGAATGTAGCGATTTTTAATTTAAGAAGCTACATCAATATGAAGATGTTACGATTAAATAAATTGTCAAAAACTTACGTTAGATGTCGTGGCGTCGGCGGTGACGTCCTATCAATATCAAAACAAGTAGTTACACGGACTGCCTCGTGGAAAGCGGCTAAATACCGATTCGAGCAATATTATTCCACAGACGTGCACCCTAACTGGGCCTTTTCATAGAAAGCCATATTTGAAAAACTACGCAAAGCCGTCAGCACTGGGGTCGTCACCCCAGGCACGTCTGCCTGGCGGCTTTTTTCTCTACCGCACCCGTGTAGAGATGCATTAAGGCGGTAGGGCACACTAGCGACGCCAATCGTTTTTTAATTTTTAGCTACTAAACCGGAACTATTTTAAACAATATCGGGGTTACAACCTCTCGGCAAACACTTATACTATTTATTAAATAACCATGCACAAATGTTGGGTCCGTTTTTGTACGCGAAAAATTGATTCATGGTAAAAGTGGCCGCTTGTCTTTTTCACACTCTGTGACGTTTTTTTTTTTGTAAATGACACATTTCTGATATCTAGTTCCATGTATTTTTCCGATACTAAGTCAATGGTATGGTGCTGTCATTCTATATAAATCTGACGTTATTCTATAGATTTATCCACAGATAAAGATTAATCGAATCGCACCCAAATGTTGCACATTTTATTCGAGATAGGTGATGTTATTAATAAGTCTTCAGCACTTTATTTAAAGTTCTCAATGGCACTCGATCTGAGACCAACACTAAACTTATGTTTTGGGTATCCGAATCAACGAAGGATCCAAAAATATAATGTATTTTTATTTTATTTTACAATGTTTGGGATTCTTAGACCTAATCGACAAATAGCACTAACTTTAGACATAAGAAGGCCAATTAGAAGTTTCCACTTGTAAGATCGCCCCGTTGGTCTAAATACGTGGTTTAAGTAGCAGGCCGTGATTTCGGGGGCTTCGATTCCCGGGTCGACCAAAGGTATGTTTGAGTTTTTTGAACATAGCACGGGATTTTTATCACCAATCTGCATGGCAAGCGTGGTGATTAAGCCTAATCCCATCATAGTAGCGATAACTTGATTTCTATAATTTGAGGCCTTTGCTCTGCAGTGGGACAATATATAGGCTGATACCTACTTAACTTGTTATTTAATAGTTATTCAATCAGTTAGACAGACACATGTGATCATCACACGAATGTTTGTCCGGAGTCCAATAGGAAACTAACCCTTTGGTAGGTAGGTATATTTACGGACGAGGCAGTGTCAGTCCATATCAATCAAATGCTATATAGGGGCCCCTTTTCACATGAACCTAAAATTCGTGATATCGAGCTGGTAACACCGCTACGTGGCAGTCAAAGCATCCTACTACCGCATGCATGAGCCGCCCCCAACTCATTTGTCGTCTAGTTTGTTTGTGTACCCCCTCCCCCCCACAACCCTTGCATCCTACGAAACTTTTCACATTACGGCTCAAAGGGAGGGCACTGGGTGGAAATGTCACTTGTAATTGATAACGGAGAAGGTGGGTTGTGGGATAAAACTATACAAATATGGTTGCTTTGCCTAGGATAATTGATTTACCTACTGGGACGGTAGAAATCACGGAACTTCGAGAATTGGGGGTACAGTGGTGGATGAGATATATTACAATACCACTGACTCACCATCTTACCATCAGGTGATCTGTCTGTTCGTCTGCCACCTGTCACATAAAGAAAACACATTTAGAACCATATTTTTTTACAATCCGTGGAGAGTAACAAAAAGGTTGGCGAACCCTGCCTCTTGAAACAAACCCATAAACGTCCTGCCCGCGTTCATAACGCAATAATTAATCCCGGGCCATTACCGCAATCCCGGAATAATCCCGCGAAGGGCGCGAAAGGTTCAATAATTACTTATAAAATACTTTTCGGGTTTCGTAAATATGACTACAGTACAGCTGTGGTAAAAGATGTTATCTGAAAACGAATATATGGAGCCCAATTCTCGGGTTCGTGACATTTCAAAACCATGGCGGATATCACTTGAAAATCATACAAAAAAACCATGTTTTAGTGATATATGTCGTATGAAAAGAAATGTCACGAGCCCGAGAATTGGGCTCCAGGCGTTCAATCTCGGGATTTTCTGTATGAAAAAATATGGCGGATGTCGCATGAAAATCATACAAAATAAAAAACCGGCCAAGTGCGAGTCGGACTCCCGTGAAGGGTTCCGTAGCAGCAAGTAAGATATTACTTAATTGTAAATAATTGAGTTGACTAAATGAAAGGTGAGTTAAGATGACGGATAGGGCACACTAGCGACGCCAATCGATTTTAATTTTTAGCTACTAAACCAGATCTAATTTATAAGAAACCATCTCGGGACTACAATCCATCTCTAACTCTCGGCAACACTTATTACTATTATTAAAATAACATGCCACAAATTTATGGGTCCAACGCTACTAATCCGGTACGCGAAAAATTGATACACGCAAGAGCGGCCAGTTTTGGCGGTAATCAATTTTTCGTGTACAAAAACGGACCCAATATTTGTGCATGGTTATTTAATAAATAGTATAAGCGTTTGCTGAGAGATTTTAATCCCAAAATCGTTTAAAATACATCAGATTTAGTAGCTATATATTAAAATCGATTGGTGTCGCTAGTGTGCCCTACCTGTCACCTTAATTGCGGTTTACGGTTTATAACGTATTAAAAAAACTACTTACTAGATCTAGTTCAAACCAATTTTCGTTGTTAGTTTTTATGGTAATGTATATCATATATTTTTTTAGTTTTATAATTATTTTATTATAGAAGTTAGGGGTGGGGTACACACATTTACACATTTTACGACTTTTGCGCAACTCTTGCGCAAAGCATCAAGTTTAGAAAATATATATATATATTAGAAACCTCAAGTATCCATCGATACCTACCCGTTTGGGTTTGATGAAAAAAATATTTAGAATTTCAGTTTTTGTATAAAAATCGTAATGCGGTTAACAAAATACATTTATTCACCAAGTTTCAATAGTACCTATACTTCTTATAGTTTCGGAAAAAAGTTGTTTTGAATACGGACGGATGGACAGACGGACAGACAGACATGACGAATCTATAAAGGTTCCGATTTTTGCCATTTGGCTACTGAACCCTAAAAACTAGGTTTTTTTTATGTGATAGGTGGCAGACGAGCAGACGGATCACCTGATGGTAAGCGATTGCCGCCGCCCATTTAAACCCCCCATTCCCCTGGAATGGGCCTCCGGTACCCTCAGTCACGCAGCGAAACATAGCAGAATGCTGCTTCACGCCGGTTTTCTGTGATTTATTTATTTGAGTAAGCAAAAGCAAAACCAAAACATAATTCATCATCCTTGTCGTATACAGGGTGTTCAACAGCTCCCCCTGGAATTCACGAAATGCCCATTAAATATGATGCAGGCGTAGATTTATCGTTTATTTGGCCGCTTCAGCGGTTATTGGCCTGGAATTTGCAGTCGATTGGCACTGAATTCCAGCTGGCTTTGCCAGTTTTGCCACAGTAAAAGTAACTGAAATAGTAAAGGTAAATGGAAACTCAAGAACGGCTGGGGTGGACTTGAGTTTCGATTTTTTCAATCAATTCATTTTATTTTGCATTAAACACATGTACAAGATCTTATGCCGTGTGTCCCCGGCAGAGTAGAATAGGCCCCCCTCACTCTACCGAGGTGTAGTTAAAAGAAAAAAAGCGACTAAGGTTAAAGCTGCGGATGATCCTCAGCCCACAGAAGAAGGAAAACCTCTGCATTTATATCAAAACCCTCGCCAACCCGTCTGCCCAAGCGTGGTGGTATGGCAATTACCCCTCATGTGATTGAGGAGGCCCGTCCCACGGGGGGACTTAAATGGGCTAATGATGACAAGATCTTATAAATTACATAAGTTCACATGTTTAGCCAAAATGTTGTGCATGCAAATGTTTAACATAAGTCACAATTTTCCATCCAAGAAATCTCTTATGTTATAAAAGTTATACTTGTTTAGAAATATTAAAAATGATTTTTTGAATCTGTTTGTATTAAGAACCTTCATCTCGTTTGGGATCTTATTATAAATCTTAACACACATAGCGAGACAATTTATCCTATATTTTCCCGACCAAGAAATTTCATTTAAAACAAGCCTTTGAGGGTTTCTTTTCAGTTCGAGTTTACATCACATGCTATATATTTTGGATCCGTCTTGGCCCTAATTAACTATTAAAATGCTAAAAATTAGGGCGGAACGAAGTTTGCCGAGGGCCGTTCACTCACACACAATATTGTCCAGTTTTAGGACAAGAAAATATCTAACTATAAAAGCCGTGAATTTCGTGTGACGTAATGGACAACTTCTTAGAGAAAACTAGCCGATGCGTGTCTTAAGGTGGGTACTCAACTGCCGGGTAGGACGAAGAACGGGACAGGTAGGGCACACTATCGACGCCATTCGATTTGGGTCTGTTTATGTACGTCAACGCCAAAAGTGGCCGCTATTGGCGTGAATAAATTTTTCGCGTACGCATTGGACCCAACATTTGTGCATGATTATTTAATAAATAGTATTTTTTTATGAAAGGTGGCAGACAAGCAGACGGATCACCTGATGGTAAGCAATTCCGCCGCTCATGGACACCCGCAACACCATTGGAGTCACAAGTGCGCATCCAACCTTTTCCCCTTCCCCCCAATTGGGCCTCCGGTAACCTCACTCACACGGCGAAACACAGCGCAGGCGCTGCTTCACGCCGGTCCTCTGTGAGGCAGTGGTATCACTCCGGTCGAGCCGGCCCATTCATGCCTAAGCGTGGCTCTCCCACATTAAATGTTTTCCGAGAGATTGTAACCCCGAAATTGTTTAAAATAGATCCGGTTTAGTAGCTGAAAATTAAAATCGATTGGCGTCGCTAGTGTGCCCTACCCGTCAACTTAACCCTTAGACAATTTAAATTGTCTAAGCCTTAACCTAATTCGCTTATTTGATTTGGTTTCGTTTTTGTATGGTACCAGACATTAGCGGACACATGAGGACGACGAAATAAGATTCTGTAGTAATTTGATTACTTACTTTAGCTACTTACACACGCTATGTTTTCATTCAATCAATCAACAGGAAAGTCTATTACTTCCACTGCCAAACGTGGAACACGAAATATATACAACCATTAAGGTAATATATACCTCAATGTATAAACGCTACTCAAAAATACATGCATCATTGGCGAGACTGAATAGCATCGACTTAGCTGGCTCAACCACCTTGAGAGAATGGGTGAGGATCGTGCGTCACAAGGAGCATAACGGGTCATCTAAATAGGCGAAGACCAATCGGCCGCCCAAGATTGGCGTCTACTCTTGGAAGATGACGTAGAAAGTAGCCCAAGACAGACCGAAATGGAGTAGAGACTGTTATTATATTGTCCGCCGTGTAGGCGGGCGTCCCTGTCCGGGGGGTGACGTGGTGAAAGGCTCCGAGCTTTGGCCCCATGTCACCCGCCCACCCATGGACAGAAGAGGGAGAGTCCCAGGAGTTTTAGTCGGTATGCCTCTGGCCGGCTTCTCGTTAAGAGAAGCCATCGCCAGAGGAGAGTCCGACATAACCCATCCGTTTACAGACGGATGGGTATGCGTAACGCATTTCTCCTGGGTCAACAAAAGGAAAAAAAAGGAGGACAAGACCTGATGAAAGATGGAGCTAGTATGTTTTAGTCTGAAGACCACGTCTGAGCAGTAGAAGCGTAGGCAGACCAGCCAGCCAGATGGTGAGATGATCTACGAAGCCACGCAGGCATATTGTGGACCAGGTAAACTAATGAACGCGCCGAGTCGAAGTCCTTCGGATAGGCATATGCTCAAAGGTGGGCGAAAGAATGCTGATGAAGTCTTAATAAGTCAGTAGATAAGAAAAGTCCTTTAGCCAACCTAGTTAGTTATGTCCGTCCAGATGTGGACTGCTGATGGTGATGTCTATGCTTGGGGGCTGTGGTTTTTACAATCTTCTCTCTCAATTCCAGGAGCGAGCAGTCCTACAACCGCACCGTCCAGTCGGTGTCCTCAGTTGGCGCTCTCTCCGTGCCATGGACAGCATCGGAGGCGCGCCAGGCGCTGCCCGCGGCTTTGGGCGTGGCCGGCATCCCGGCGCTGGTCATCGCTGATGGCGCTGGACGAGTGTTGACTGCTAATGGCCGGAGTCACCTCACTGCTGACCCTACAGGATTGGTAAGTTTTTATCTGAATACTGAGGGTCTTCTTCTGGTCTGGTTTCCCTATTTAAGGTTTGCGAAGGTCAGACGGCAGTCGCTTCGTTGTAATTACCAAACTTCTCAAATTCTGCATCATGGTTCAAGCATACCCGGGCTTCGAAGCCGGCTTCGGTCGCAACTGGAAATAAAAAGCTGTGTGAGGATGCCTAAAGGTCCTCTTCTATAAAGTGACTCGTAAAACGAACTTTAACTCCTTCATGGCCTGCATCTGGTACCCAGAATTATTTATCATATTTCTTAGGGGTCTTTCATGAGCCACGTCGACTTTTGTACTTCCCCTGTCCAATGCACTCATACTTGGTCGAATTCTTGGTCCTATTCGTCAGCGTTACTATATCTTTTAGACTGAAGTGCCATTTTCCAATTCTGCTAAAAAGTTATCATGTATATGTAATTATGTGTTTTTCTTTGATGTCAGCTCGATTATGTTTTTTTTATATTTACCTATTTATGACATCTTGTTGCAGAACTTCCCGTGGGCGGCGCGGCCGGTGTCCGTGCTGACGGAGCAGGCGCTGCTGAAGATGGCGCAGCACCCGCGCTCGTACTCTTCATCGGTCAGTTCTTGCCCATCAATCATTATAGCTAAGCCAGACCCATTCGCGCCACCAACTAACTAAATAAGATGGTGAAGAACTACAACTTACGAGAAACTTTAAAAACAATATCTGGTTGGCCATTAGGAGTATAATCTTTACCTAGGGTAGAGGCATAGTGTAAGCTAATAATACTCTGGTTAGGTATATGTATATGCAATATGTGTATGCAGGAACGTCTTTACCTATAGAGCAGGGGGTGCGGTGCACCCGGGCGCCGGGTGTGGGGGCGCCGAGAGCACCTCGCGACCAGAGCCTCCTCTGTAACGCTTTGCAAGCGAGCGTCCAACCATTCATACAGGATTTTTCATTTAATATGTCAAGCCCAAGGCCATGAATGGAGTACCCTTTGGTTGGGGTACCCGAAACACCCCCATGTATGTCCTACGATTTAATGTAGTGTTCAAGATATGAAAATTATTCATGGCCTTCGGCTTGACACCCTAAATTAATCAACCTGTATAAAGGTGGTGGGTGCTACGTACTACGTACTGCGCAGCTTACTGTGTGTTTAAAGTACTAAACTATTCTCTTTTGTTCGCACATTTTGATACAAGAGGGCGCCAAATATAGATTGCACCCGGGCGCTACATGGGCAAGAGCCATCCCCTGGGTACCGCCCCTTCCCCTCTCACGTCAAAATTCGTTAAACAAATCTTTTCATCCCCAGATGACGAAGACTCCGAAATAGAATTCGCGGAGTCAGTCCTCACGTCCTCAGCGGAGTCCTACTACGAGGAGTGCAGCATCCAGTACCCAGGCTTCTGCCCGTACCAGAACTCCTCGGACGATGAGACCATGGACTTCGACTACCCCACCTCCCGGCACTCCAGGGTCAAGAAGAAGTCGTTTAAGCACGTCATGTTCTACATTGGAGTGGATGGCACTGATAGTGCTGATATGCTGAGGGAGCATATAGGTAGAAACTTCAGTTTTTTTTTTTCAAGTAACGTGGAAGACAAGCAGACGGAAAACTTAGCATTACCAGTGGAGCCACGAAAAATGGGAAGTCTGGTAAACTTGCAATGAAGCGAATGCTGCCGTCTGATCTTCGCAACCCTCAGACAGGGGATCCAGACCAACGGACCATGATTAAGAAACCATCACAGACGAGAGGAAAGATGTTCAAAGCGATGTTTTTCCTCACTCCTTTAATGATTTTCCTCTTCTTTAAATGGTTGATCTAAGCACACATATTTGAATAAATCCAATCAATCCTGACAGTCGGACAGATGCTCGGAGTCTCCCTGCGTGATCGTATCAGAAATGATGAGATCCGCAGGAGAACTAAGGTCACAGACGTAGCCCAAAGGATTGCATGCCTCAAGTGGCAATGGGCAGGGCACATAGCGAGGAGAACAGACGGCCGTTGGGGCGGTAAGGTCCTAGAGTGGAGGCCACGTACAGGAAGTCGCAGCCGTGGCAAGCCCCCTACAAGGTGGACCGACGATCTGGTGAAGATCGCGGGAATCCATTGGATGCGGGAGGCACAGGACCGAGCTGTGTGGAGAACATTGGGGGAGGCCTATGTCCAGCAGTGGACGTCTATTGGCTGAAATGATGATGATGATGAATCAATCCTGAAGTCATGCTCGGATTCGAACCTAGTTCTGGAGGTGTACCTTCTTATCCACTGAGTCATCGTTCCAAGATATTTCCATCCCATCATAGTTGAGTTGAGTCCCATCAGTTGTGTCCAAAGCTGTCCCTTCGGAGACCCTGGTACGCTGAGACCAAGAATCAATGAGGAAGTCTGGTAATTACAATGAAGCAACCGTCTGACCTTCACAACCCTTAGACAAGGGACCCAGACCAACAGGACAAACAGTTTAACCACAAAAACGTTCAGAACATTGTAGGAGACGTGCAGGTTTCCTCACGATATATTCCCTCCGCGCTCCAAGATTTTATGATAACTCATTGTTACACTTACCTATGTTCCAGGTCTGGATGACGCCGTGCCCCTACTGACTGCCATCGACTTCCCGAAGCAGCGCATGGTCACCATGAAGTACGGCGACGAGATCAGCACCGACTCCGTGCAGAACTTCGTGGACGCCTGCCTCAGCGGCAACGCTGACTTCAAGCCCCTCAAACCTTATAGTGAAAAATGCTAGACAACTTAGACATGGCGTGGTAAGCAAGGGTGATATCAACATGGGACATTAGAACCTGGGATCCTTCAAACTATCCACAATCCATCGAGCGACGCATGAAGGCTTCTTCACTGCCCCGGCGGTGCCAAGGGATGAAATATTATGCCGTACCATCGCCTCCGTATAGAATTCTTCAAACGTAGTGTGAAGAAGCCTCTCGAGGGCCAGTATAGAGGTGCCAAGGGATAAAATATTATGCCATGCCAACGGCTCCGTATGGAATCCTTCAAACGAAGCGTGAAGATCATCCTGGAGGCCAGTATGGCGGTACCGAAGGATAAATATTATGCCATGCCATCACCTCTGTATGGAATCCTTCAAACGAAGCTTGAAGAAGCATCTCGGGGGGCAATATGGCGGTGCCAAGGGACGGAATATTATGACATGCCATCGCCTCCTTATTAATTGTAAACATAGGGCGGTTTACAGAGCCAGTATAAAAAAATGAGAGCATTGGAAAGAATGGAGAATGGCCATATGCTAGGGCCCTCAGATGAAAGGCCCTAACGAGCAATATAATACTCGGGGCCCCCTCCATATTTTGTTATAAGTAATCCAGAGGGTCCTGAGTGGGGCTCTTACAGTCCCAGGATAAAGCCACCCACCCCATGATTTTGCCGCGAGCCTAAAAATGTAGACATTAGAAAATACGCAGTTCAAAGAAGAGACTGCAAAAGTGACTTCTAATTCATAAAAGTGAGATAGGATAGGCTGTTTGACGAGTACAAAAAAAAGACGAGTAAAAAAAACACTATACTTACTTTTAGCAGTTACTTAGTAGAACAATAATGTTTAGAGGGTTATGTATTAAATAATGGTACTTTAATTGTATAATAATTAATCAAGGCTGCCTCGGTGGCGCAGTGGTTAATGGGTCGCACTTTAAACCGACGGTCCCGGGTTCGATCCCCGGGTCGGGCCGGGTTGATGAAACTATCGTCGGCTCACATCGAAGAAAAAAGCACTTACGAAATTCGTCGACGTACGAAGGTCTCCGCTAGCTTAGTCGGTAAAGCAGTTGCCCAGCATAAGATCGTTTGTTCGAGTCCCATCCGAAGTGTGTCGATAAATTTTTAAGTGCATTATTTACTTAAGAATAAATTTCAAAAAATTGCTATACATAAGTAAGTGTAGATACCTACTTATGTATGTACGGTACAGAGAATAAAAAGGTTCGTCACCTTAAGGTAAATTTTCGCTTGCACGGCAAGAATCAGTTATACCAACATACCGTTTTAAAAAGATCTGCCAACCTTCTTTCAATTTTCTTTACATCAAAAGGAATAAATGTTGCTACAAGCAAATCTGAACTTTCTGATCTAATAGTTACGCATAATTTTCTGTGCAACAGGTATGACTCTGGCAAATTTACGAAAGGTAATAAGTGCTCATAGCACTTAAAACGAATCAATTTGAAAACCGACGAACCTTTTCGTTCTTTGGATCGTCCTTATGTCTGAGACCAATGCTATTTTTGCACTGCGGAGGGGCAACTCGATCTGACGCCGCTGTACCTCAAGATTATTTTTTTCGAAGACCAGTCAAATAGCCTATTAAGAAAAAATACTTTTAAAAAGAAAAAGACAGAGTTAAAATATTTTTTGCATTTTATGAATAAAGAAGTTTGCGTTATACTTGTAAGGGGGGAATTTTTATTGATAATAATCTCTACATTTACCGCATTAAATCATTTCTGATTTCTACATGACCGGCTTGAATCTGCAAGTTTTGACCATTGGCTCGAAGCCTAGTTAGGTACAGACAGCTACCACCATTTGTCAGATTTCAACAATTGATATTGAACCAAACGTGTTTGACATAAAGGCGAGAATTAACTGAAGAAAATTGTGAGTTGTTTGTATACTTTGATATGTGGCTGTACTGTATTAACTCAGTCAACAAAAAAAATTCAACCCCTTTGTATGAATAACGTTAATAAAATTAATTATTTCCTAAGTATAGAATGTTGATTTATAAAACGGTTTATTCTACATAAATTCGACTTTACCAGTAGCAAACTGAGTTTAGACTCGTTCCATTCTATTACAAAACGGGATCTAAGAAAAGTTACAGAAATATACTCGTTCTGATTAACATTGCGTGTTGGAAAGAGACGGCATGGGCTTTAGTACGGTAATAAATTTAGATCGCGGTTTGAAATAAGGTGGATATTCTTTTTGTTGATGTAGTGTCGTAGTAAGTAGTTAGTGTTAATTTTTGTATTACAGACCAAATACATTTTAGAATCCATCTGGTTTACTTTATTTTTTACGTTTTCCCATTTAAATATGTCTAGTCTACCCTCCCTTGTACGGGATGACAAAAGTAGTTTAACGCTTTAGTACCATGTCAAAGTAACTGTTCTGCCTTTTATAGTCAGTTTCTAAGGGGTACGTAAAAATGTTACTTCGACATGGTACTAAAGTGTTAAGCTACTTTTGATGCTGACTGTACCTGCTCGTACCCTTCTCATACCTAGTATTTTTGGACGGTTGTACCTATAACATTCGATTTTTTATGTTATGGCTCTAACCGAAGATAACTTCCCAATGTCAAGTAAGTTATTGAGAATTAGTGGGTAGTCAACAGTCCAAGTCAGTCAAAGTCACAGTCACTCAATAAAACGCTGGTGTTTTACGTTTTATCGATCTACGGATTCTGTCGATACCACCCTAAACACAATCGCGGGTTTTAAGACTCTATTAGGTCCAAGCAAGTTGTTCGTGACAACTCCACGATTCTTATTATCAGGATCACGATTGCCGTTTGACCTTCACAACCCTTTAACAGGGCAACCAGACCAACTGAATTATGCTTTCACGATTATGAAACTATCCCAAACGTGCAGGTTTTCTAACAATGTTTTTACTCACCACCGAGCTAATGGTAGAAATACGCACATAGATTTGTAAACTCCAGAGGTGCTTGCACGGATTCGAATCGCGACCCATCCGTAGGAAGGCGCGTTCTGAACCACTGAGCTACCATCGCTCAATTTTTACGAGTATAATAGTATCACTAACAATAAGACAACTTGAAAAAAAATCAACAAAATGATTGTCCCCCGTTTTATCACTGCTATATGGTAGCACCTTATCACCCCGATCTGAAATGTGGGTGGATGGGAAGGTGGTCGTGAAACTTTCAGTATTAACTTAAAAGGAGAAATAAATAAATAAAAATAGGATATTTTTTGTATGGATTTCATACGACATCCGCCATGTTTTTTCATATTGAAAATACCACCGATCGAACCAAGAATAAACCGTTGATATAGTCGTAGCATTACATAAAATTGTAAAAGAGAACGTAACATTTTTTTATATTAGTTTATAGGCTGTGAAACATTACAAATATTAACCATAGACAAAAAATGGCGGGAAATCACATGGAAGTGACTTCCTTTTATTTTATTCGATAAAGTATCGATTTTTTTAAGAACATATTTATTTTTAATTAATTTTTGACATTTATTTGAAGGTTAAATCTTGATATGCGATAGTGCGCAGAAATATCTTTTAGTATAATTTGAGCTATTTTTATAGTAACTAACTACACTTACTTGCCGCGGCCTGTATCAAATTGGAAGTTATTATTTTTCATAATAAATATTTCACTTAAATATTTCTTACTACAAAAAAGTAAAACAACTGCCAAAAATTTCTTCATGGTTAAATCGAGTACTCGACGCGAGTGAGGACACGATTACCGGAATCGATTATCCGCCATATTGTGGTGCACACTGCACAACACTGATATTGACGCCGACGACGCCATTATTGTGAAATAGAATTTTCAAAATAGATTTCACGTGCTCCAACCGAATACGTCTTGTAACTATTGGTAAATAAGCAATCAAATACATAAACATGGCCGATAACGACGATCTTCTGGACTACGAAGATGAAGAGCAAGCGGAACAGCAAGTCGCCGATGGGGCGGCAGATGCGGCGCCCAAGAAAGAGGTTAAAGGATCTTACGTATCTATCCACAGCTCCGGCTTCAGAGATTTCCTTCTAAAACCTGAAATTCTACGAGCTATAGTAGATTGCGGTTTTGAGCATCCCTCCGAAGTGCAGCATGAGTGTATCCCGCAAGCAGTTTTGGGGATGGATATCCTGTGTCAAGCGAAGTCCGGTATGGGCAAAACGGCTGTGTTTGTCTTGGCCACCTTGCAACAGCTGGAGCCATCGGAAAACCATGTTTATGTGCTAGTAATGTGCCACACCAGGGAACTGGCGTTCCAAATTAGTAAGGAATACGAGAGATTCTCAAAGTACATGGCCGGTGTTCGAGTTTCCGTGTTTTTCGGTGGAATGCCTATTCAGAAAGACGAAGAGGTGCTGAAAACCGCTTGCCCGCATATCGTCGTCGGCACCCCCGGGAGGATTCTGGCGTTGGTAAACAGCAAAAAACTCAACCTGAAGCACCTGAAACATTTCATTTTGGATGAGTGTGACAAGATGTTGGAATCTCTTGATATGAGGCGTGATGTGCAGGAAATATTTAGAAATACCCCGCACGGTAAGCAAGTGATGATGTTCTCCGCCACATTGAGCAAAGAAATCAGACCAGTGTGCAAGAAATTCATGCAGGACCCCATGGAGGTGTATGTGGATGATGAGGCCAAGCTGACTCTGCACGGACTGCAGCAACATTATGTCAAACTAAAGGAAAATGAGAAAAACAAAAAACTCTTCGAGCTGTTGGATGTGTTGGAGTTCAACCAAGTAGTGATATTTGTAAAATCTGTGCAGCGCTGCATAGCACTGGCTCAGCTGCTGACAGACCAGAACTTCCCTGCTATTGGAATTCACAGAAACATGACTCAAGATGAGCGTCTGTCTCGCTACCAGCAATTCAAGGATTTCCAGAAGAGAATCCTTGTTGCTACCAACCTGTTTGGAAGAGGAATGGATATTGAACGAGTCAACATTGTCTTCAACTATGACATGCCTGAGGACTCTGACACCTATTTACATAGAGTGGCCCGAGCTGGTAGATTTGGTACCAAGGGATTGGCGATAACAATGGTGTCCGACGAGGGTGATGCCAAGATCCTGAATGAAGTACAAGATCGTTTTGATGTGAACATCACGGAGCTGCCTGAGGAGATAGAATTATCTACATACATTGAAGGACGATAATTTAAGGACTTTAACATTTTCATTCCCTTCTTCTACCAATTTCTGTGGTAATTAACTTTAGACAGCTGTCATTCACCAACATGAGTGTTGATTAATTAGTTTGTTATCATTGCTAAATAAGATTTGACTATTGTGTATTAGCCCAGTGTGCTACATTGGCTCAGCTCATGTCCAAATACTTATATTTTAGGCTAAAGAGTAATTAAAGTGACATTTGATATTGTGATATCTGGTTGTTATTGTTTCTGTTCCCAAATGTACCTCGAAATAGATTGTAATAACCCTGTGTGATCTTAGTTGGTAATAGAAATCATGATTTAATTAACTGTTCTACTAATAGACCAAAATCAAAACTCTATTTTACTAGAACTGAGAGGATAAAATCTTTAAATATACTGTCAATTAACTATTAATAAGTTTGAAATAAAATATTATACTTATTTATGGTATTTAATCTTAAGTCCCTTACTAAGAAATAAATTAATCTATAAACAAAACACAAACAGTATTGAGTTAGACAACACACTGAAAAGGCAGATTAATCAAAAGACAAGGAATGGTTTAACATTTATTTCCAACAGTACATAACACTATTCTTACAATGTTGTATGAATGTCCTCTATCAACAAAATTAAGTAGGTAGGTATAAAATTACATGATATCATCGTTGGTAGGTAGGTAAATAACAAGAACCTTTATTTTTTTAATGAGAATTTCACTTACAAAGTAACAATTAATACAATAAACACAAACTATTATTCCTCACACTTTTGTATGCCACTTCTTATGATGGAAGTGATGTTTCTTATGGCTTTCATAGTACATCTCATGGCCATAGGATTTCCCATGAGTAAACCTTGTAATAAGATCTAAAGCCCACTTAGGCTGGTCTCCAGGCACCATATGTCCAGCATTTCTCACCATAATCTCAACCAGCTTTCCAGCTTCTTTCACATACCCAGCCACCTCACCATCAACCTTCCACTGGTACCTTTTAGCAGTCTTATAATCAGCTGAGCCAGTAAAGTTAAGATTTCTTAAGTAGTTAACTGTCAATGGGTAGGCTACAATTATATCCAGTTGCCCATTGTAGATAACTACATAATAGTGATCCAGTAACTCTGATATCCAAGGAGCAACAGACTTCATCACATCCTGGGTCAGATGTTGCTCTACAATTGAACCGTTATTAAATGGCAACTCTCCCACATGAATCGCCTTCCTCACAGAACTTTTCTGTAACATAGGGCCAAAGTCTTCATAACTAGTATAATCTTTGGTGTGTAAGAAGTTGAAGTAGAAATTAAAACCGGTCATGTTATAAAATATACTTTTCCCTTCAATTAAGTCCCCATTTAGAAGTGTATCAAATGTGTTGAAGGCATCATTCCATTGTTGTTTTTGAATGTAGTCTCTGGTCTTGTCTTCATACTCTTCAAATATCTTGGCCTGATTCCAATCAATTAGGCCGATCTGGTACAAATATTTACCATACAACAGTTGGTGTTCAGGGTCACTCAAGCCATTGCCAATAGCTATTCCTTGTAAATTGATTTTCAGTTGAGCACTAGGATTTTTCTTGTGAATTGTGTATGCTAGAGATGGTACGTACTTCCCACCGTAAGACTCGCCAGTCACAAAGAATTTGTTATGCTGTAAATCAGGAAATAGTTGGAAAAATTGTATAAGAGTAGAGTACAGTTGCTCTCCAACCTGAGTTTGATCTGTGCAGTACCCTCTAGAGTCATTGGTGAAACTGAACCCTGTCCCTACAGGGTTGTCTATATATATGATGTGGTGGCTCAAAGCCCAGTTATACTTTCTGCGCTCAAATTTACCATTACGCACTCTCAAGGGCCCGTTTTCTGTAAATAATCCATAAAGTGAGGTCGCACCGGGGCCGCCCTGCAGCCACACCACCACAGGTGCCATCTTGTTGTCGGGAATCATCGCCGGGAAGTACCAGAAAAACTGATTGGAATCGTAAGCCTTGTTGACGGTGAAATAGCCAGCGTAGCTTTTGATACGCAAACTCTCCGTGAAGGGCACCCGCGCTAATCGCCTGCCTTCAGTGATATTGCCGCTTTCCACGTACGGGGTGAGGAATAAAGGTTTACCGGCGTCACCTCCATCGCGTTCTCCAAGCTCGATCTTCGGATATCGATGAAAGAAGCCGGATACAAGTGCTGGTAGAATAAGCAACAGACAGAAGGCGCGAGCCATGCTAGCTGCGCGCTATATCGTCAGAGACTGTGCTGGCTACGGATATCTTAACCTTTGGCTTTGCTCAATCAGTCTTATCAGCAAATAACTATTTTTATACACAATAACAAAAAAACTTTTCAAACTGTGATAGACTTTGACATTTTATATCTTTGAAGTTGTCACGATTGTCATGTCATATACGTAGCTGGAAATTTAGTTTATTAAAAGTCATTATTCCAGATATTATCGCTATTTTACTCTCAATTTAATAAACTAAATTGTATCGAATGTTTTTCCGTAAATAAAATGACTACGAAAATACACGTGGAGAAGAAAGAAAATGGCGGCGCAAAATTTTCTCGTTATTTGCGGCCCGACCGATTCGATATCGATCCCGGAGCCCCTGCAGCTGACATAAAGTGGGAGCACTGGCTAAACACTTTCAACAACTTTCTAAACACGGAGATCGAAGGTGAAGTTGAACCCAACTTAAAGAGGAGCATTCTCGTAAATCATTTATCGTCTAATGTCTATGCTATCATTCGGGACTGCGATGACTACCAATCGGCTATGGAACTTCTGAATTTAACTTACTCCAAACCGAGCAATGAGATTCACGCTCGGCATATCTTAGCCACCCGGAAGCAGCAACCAGGAGAGTCAATACTCGACTACTTAAGAAATCTAAAGCAACTAGCGCATGATTGTAACTTTAAAGCGGTTACTGCGGCTGAAAATAAAAGTGAGTACACTCGCGACGCCTTTATTGCTGGTCTCGCGTGCCCAAAGATTCGTCAAAGACTATTGGAGCATTACAAACTAACTTTGGATGATGCCTTGAATCAAGCGGTCTCATTAGAAACTGCAGAGAGAAACTCATTATTATACTCCAACTCTATTAACTTAAATGCAGCGCTATCTCCGACTCCACCAGTTCCGTTGGCCGTTGACACAAACTCAAGCAACGCTCACCTAGCAGCTACTACCTCGCGTACCACGCCCCAAAGACGTTGTTTCTTCTGTGGTAGCCGAAATATACATCAAAGGGTGAAATGCCCCGCTTTTAACGCGGTCTGTCAAAAATGCTCAAAAAGAGGTCACTTTGCAAGTGTCTGTAGAAGTGCAGGAACTGCTAATGCATTGAATGTCGAAAATACTTATGACAATCCCAGAGAGGGGTCCGTCTATTCTTCCTGTATCGCTGCGGCATCGCCTATTGGCCTCGGAAAGGCAATAACCCCCGTTTTCATCAATGATTTGCGTGCTGACGCCTTAATAGACACCGGCAGTTCAGTAAGCTTTATAAACAAGAAACTCTCTGAAGTTATGGGACTAACACGAAAGCCCTGCAAGAAAGCTATAACGCTAGCGTCGCTCAACCACGTGTCATTTGTTGAAGGAGTATGCTTTGCATGTATCAAACTAAACAACCACATATACAAGAGCGTTCCCTTACTTGTCGTACCACGCTTATGCGCCGATCTCATAATTGGCCATGACTTACTGAGGAACCACAAGTCTTTAGAACTAAAATTCGGAGGGCCGCAGGAGGCTCTACAAATCTGTGTTATGGAAGCTTCGGTCCCTCCTGCGTTGCTATTCACAAACCTTTCTCCGGAAACTAAACCCATTCAAATCAAATCCAGGAGACACTCCCAAGAAGATGAGCGCCTTATCCGAGATGAGGTTCACTCTCTCTTAGAAGACGGAGTAATACGGCCGAGCACGTCGCCTTGGCGCGCTCAAGTGCTCATTACAGGAGGTACCACTCATAGGAAAAGGATGGTGATAGACTACTCCCAAACGATAAATAGATACACAGAACTTGATGCATTCCCATTACCGAACATAGAAACCATAATATCCAATGTTTCTAAATACAAAATTTTTAGCCAAATCGACCTCAAATCAGCTTATCACCAGGTGCCGATTCCTGAAAAGGATAGTAAATACACGGCTTTTGAAGCCTGCGGCAATTTGTACGAGTTCACCAGAATTCCGTTCGGGGTAACTAACGGAGTAGCGGCATTTCAAAGGACACTACAGTACATTATCAATTCCGAAAAGCTGAAAGGAACATTCGCTTACCTGGATGATGTTACGGTCTGCGGTAAAGACAGGATAGAGCATGACGAAAACTTAGACAAATTCATGAAAGCGGTGGAAAAATTCAAACTTACGCTGAATAAACAAAAATGTGTCTTCGCGTCGGAGACCATAAACCTATTGGGTTACACTATCCACAACCACCAGATCAAACCTGACAAAAGTCGCCTAGAGCCGCTACTGCGATTGCCCATACCGGAGGACCAACCATCATTAAAAAGAGCTCTCGGTATGTTAGCCCACTACTCGAAGTGGATCCGGGACTTTTCAAAAAAAATCAAGCCCCTAGTTTCTTCAAAGCTTCCTTTGAATGAGGAAGCTAGAAAATGTTTTGATATTTTAAAGCGTGATATTTCTGAAGCCTCGCTTATAGCAATTAAAGAAAATGAAATATTCACCGTTGAAACTGACGCGTCTGATTCTGCGATCGCGGCTATCCTGTCACAGAATGAACGGCCAGTTGCATTTTTTTCTAGATCCCTGTCTGATTCTGAACGCCGCCACTCTTCCATTGAGAAAGAAGCTGCTGCTATAGTCGAAGCTTTAAGAAAATGGAGGCATTACTTACTTGGCAAAAACTTTTTACTTATTACTGATCAAAAGTCGGTAGCTTTCATGTTTAATCAGCAACAAAGCAGCAAAGTGAAAAACGAGAAAATAGAAAGATGGAGACTCGAACTTTCTTCGTACAGATACGATATCATCTATCGTCCAGGGAAGGAAAACACTGTAGCGGACGCGCTGTCCAGAGTCTGCCTTTTCCTGAACACAAGTAAGCTCTACGAGTTGCACAATAACCTTTGCCATCCCGGAGTCGCGAGAATGGCTCATTGGATTCGTTCTAAGAATCTTCCTTATTCTTTAGATGAGATTAAGAAAATGACAGCGTCTTGCCGAGTTTGTGCTGAAATCAAACCACGCTTTATACGAGCACAAGGGGTCCTAATCAAAGCCATGGCCCCATTTGAAAGACTAAACATTGACTTTAAAGGCCCCTTACCCTCAAAAACGTCCAACAAGTATGTATTGACTATAATAGACGAGTACTCGAGATTCCCATTCGCTTATCCCTGCAAAGACTTAAGTGCTGCTACCGTTGTGCAATGCTTGAAGGACTTATTCCATACCTTTGGCTTTCCACTATACATTCACTCAGACAGAGGTACTGCCTTTATGTCCGAAGAACTGCGAAGGTATCTAGTCAGTGTCGGCGTAGCTACCAGTAGGACTACACCCTACAACCCGCAAGGTAACGGACAAGTGGAAAGATTAAACGGCACACTGTGGCGCGCGATACAACTACGGCTTAAATCTCATAACTTTGGAATCGATGAATGGGAGAAAGTGATAGGCGTTGCCTTACATAGTATACGCTCTCTCCTTTGCACGTCCACTAACGAAACGCCCCATGAGCGAATATTCAAGCATCCGCGCCGGTCAGTCAGCGGAGAATCAGTTCCGACTTGGTTGATGTCTCCCGGTCCAGTGTTCGTCCAGAAGCATGTGAGAGCGTCTAAGTACGACCCGTACGTAGAACAAGCTGACCTTATTCAAGGAAACCCGGCCTACTCTCTTGTACGGTACGCAGACGGAAGGAGGGCGACCGTCTCAAATAGGCATCTCGCCCCGTTCCCTGCACCGGAAGAGGATGAAGATGATATGATAGACGAGGCAGTGGCAGAAGAAAATGTAGAGACTGCACCCGAAGAAATTTCTTCGGAGGAATCGCCTAGTCAAATTGGAGATCAGGCCTCTAATAACGAGAGCGACGCCAGCGCTCGCCGCCCGACGCGCGTTAGGCGCGAGCCTGTTCGCTTTGCCGATTATGTCCAGCATTAAAAGACGGCGGGGTGAATGTGATAGACTTTGACATTTTATATCTTTGAAGTTGTCACGATTGTCATGTCATATACGTAGCTGGAAATTTAGTTTATTAAAAGTTATTATTCCAGATATTATCGCTATTTTACTCTCACAAACTATTATAATAATTGATTGACAGGTGACTGGTTGACTGACAGCTTCTAAAGTAGCTTCTCGGCTTTTTTAATATTGTGTCAATAGTATCAACTTTCAAGTGGCAAAAGAACACGCTTACCCAACTTTTTATAGTGGCGCTAAAATTCAAGTTTATTTGTTTGAAAAATAACTTGTCGTATGTCGTAATACTAAATAAAATACAGTAATTCTTCAAGCATAAGGAAACATCTAGGAATTACTTAGAAAGGTATAATACCTCTTAACTCTTGTTTCTTCTTGGAGTAAATTACATAGTACCTAATTATTATAAAGTCCTCACTTTCCCTGAACACTTTACAGTAAATTAAGTCTGAAAATGTAAACATTACAATAAAAGTTCTACTTACATACTTAATAGAATGTATACCTGCTTACATACATTGCGTTTTACCTAATGTAATAAAATTAAAAGAGGTATGCCAATAAAATGTACATATATCGTCGTAATTTCTCAAACTTTTTATTTAACAAGATTATGTACAGACGGCGTCACGTGGAGTTACCCTTGTTGGACTTTGGACCATCCTTATGCTTGAGAAACTAATGCTTTTTTGCACTGCGGGAGGGTAACTTGATCTGTCGCCTTTTGTACATATTGTAAAAGAACTGGGTCTAGTACAGGTCATTGAACTTTATCTCAAGGGGTGATTGAACTTTTAGGAACAAAACGTTCACATGTCTCTAGTGTAACGTCGCAAAAAAATCTAATCCAATCATAAACTAGAAGTAACATATGAGGTGATCGGCTATTGGTAGAATCAAGATCTGCGAAGAAGTCAAGTTCATTCAATCCAATTTGTTAACCTTATCATTTGTCAATGTGCGAAAATATATTTTTTAATTTGTTTGATTCAGCGAATTTCATTTGCTATTTAATATACCTCCTACTCAGTGCTTTCTGAATAATTTATTTTAAATACTGAAAGAAAACATGTTTACCTGTAAGTCACTATTAGTTTTTTATTTATTATTAAGTTTATTTTCACTGTTAAACGCAGTTATCTTTCCGTACCCGTACCCGCGCATGAAGTTGGAAGCGAAGTCGCCCCGAGACGCGGGGGACCCTCTCATCCTTAGTCCTTACCTCAAGAAAGGCTCCATAAGCCTAGCCCAAAACCTATCAAGAGTTTCTATTACGGATAAATTGGGATTCCCGAGTCACGCTGGCTTTTTCACCATCGATGAAGAATTCAAGTCAAATCTCTACTTTTGGTATTTCCCGCCTTTTTATAAGAGTAAAAACGCTCCCGTGTTGCTATGGCTACAAGGTGGACCCGGGGGGAGCTCTTTGTTTGGCCTATTCACAGAATTGGGGCCATTAATTGCCAAAAAAGATGGATTTTCACGCAGGAAATACCACTGGGCCCTAAATCACCACCTTATATTTATAGATAACCCTGTAGGCACGGGGTTCAGCTTCACAAAGGATGATAAAGGCTACTGCTCTGATGAAAGCTGCGTTGCCAGAGGCCTTTATAATGCTTTACAACAATTCTTTGTACTATTTCCTGACCTGAGAAAGAATGATTTTTGCATATCTGGAGAATCATATGCTGGAAAATACATACCAGCACTGGCCATGGAGATCTATCTCCAAAACACTAATAGTCACAATGATAAGATAAACTTGAAGTGTCTGGCCATGGGAAACGCTTACTGCGATCCGGAGCATCAGATGGACTATGGCCACTATCTGTACCAACATGGTCTAATTGATGATAACCAGCTGATGGTCTTCGAAAGTGTCCAAACAGATATAGTCAAAGAAATAAGGAGCAAAAATTGGGAGAAAGCAGATATGCTGATGGATGAACTAATGGATGGAGAATTGACCAACTTCTCATATTTCAAGTCATACACTGGCTTCACAAATTATTATAATTTCTTACAGTCTGACAGTGATGAGGACACATCCATATTTACAGATTTATTGCATAATGATAAGTTGAGACGAAGTATCCATGTTGGGGGTTTACCTTTCAATTCTGGAGAGGAAGTGCAAATACATTTAGCTTTGGACATCCTCAAATCAGTAGCTCCACTAGTTGAAGACCTATTGTCCCACTATCGCATATTGTTCTACAACGGCCAACTCGATATTATAGTAGCATATCCACTTACAGAAAAATTTTTGCAAAACCTGAAGTTCACTTCGGCAGATGAGTACAAGAATGCTCCAAGAAAAATTTGGAGAGTTGGAGATGACATCGCCGGCTACTGGAAAAAAGCTGGCAACTTGACAGAAGTTTTAGTACGCAATGCGGGCCACATGGTGCCCCACGACCAGCCCAAGTGGGCATTCAATTTAATTACACGATTTGTCCGGGATAAGTTTTGATTTTTCTTTACAAGTCATAATTGGTATAATTTTATGAAGGATTGTTTTTTTACAATTAAACTATTTTCTGTTTTCAATTAATTTATTTCATTATTTTCCAATAAATAAATAGGGATAAAACAAAGTCAATTGAATTCTTATACTGCATACATACAATTAGTTTGGTATATAGGTAGGTGTTCTGTAGAGACACATTGAATAAAGAATTGTTAATTTTCTTTTCTTATTTTATCAACCCTGATTTGATGTTTTTCAATTTACATTCAATCAGAAATAATAAATCATAGAAATTAAAAATCAAATTATTAAAAATCAATCATTCATACAGAAAAGTGGGACTTATATTAATTAATCAAAAGAGGTAATTTCTGTTGATATAGGTCTTATTAAAATTATTCTTAAACTATTTGTACAAACACTTATAGCCTAATTGGTTTAAATTTAAATTATTGGTTTATTATTCAAATTCCAGCTTCGAAAAAATAAACTGATTGTGGTTAATTCTTCATTCTTATTATTTTTCACATCATAGTTCTTGCCATCATCGGTATGTTAAACATCATCCACCTTATTAAAAACGCGATCTTGCGTTATTACCGTACAAAAGCTTATGCCATACCCGTTCCAACACGCAATGTTAAAAGAGGCTGAAACGAGTTTACTTCTGGAACTTTTTTAGGTCTCCCTTTGTAATAAGGGGGCATTGGAGAAAAACAGCATAGGCCTTAGAGTGACGGTAAATAATGAGTGGTAGCAAATACAGTCCACAAGACCTTTCACTGCATAGGAGCAACACTATAGCCATTGCATCATCATCACCACCAAACATCTTGGGGTCGTTCTTCTTTTTTATCGACAATGAGCCAAACTTACAAATAAACATTTAACTTTTATATAACAGACTACAAATGATAAATAGTATGTCCTAAATATTCGTTAATGTACTATTTTACAGACGGACTATTACATGATGTAAAATTTAATTGATAAATAATACTTTTTAATTGAAATGAACACCTCCGTCACGTCCCCCGAAATTAGTGCCATTTACACCTCTGTCACGCTTTATTTATTTTTTTACATAGTTCAATCATGCTGAAGCACCTACGAGGTGATAAAGTAATGTCATTATTTCATGGTGAATTAGGAATATCTTGATGGTGTAACGTATATTTTTTATATAATTAATTACTTCATAAGTTACCGAGGACGGGCTCATTGTCGATAAAAAAGAAGAACGACCCCTTGACAAATGAAATTGGTCCTAAACCCATGTCTTTTCCTCACAATCCTTGCAACACATCCTCGCTTATCTCTTTTGGACACGCAACCTAATGTGATCGTAATGTAAAACTATGGGGAAAGACTTCAGGTGACGGGTAGGACGAAAAATTGATTCTCACCAAAAGCGGCCACTTTTTGCGTGAATAAATTTTTCGCGTCCAAAAACGGACCCAACATTTGTGCATGGTTATTAAGTGTTTGCGGAGAGGTTGTAACCCCGAAATCGTTTAAAATGGATCCGGTTTAGTAGCTAGCATTAAAATCGATTGGCGTCGCTACTGTGCCCTACCCGTCACCTTAAAGGTCTGTACCAAATTCCATTTGTCAAAATTCGCCGCAATAAATAAAAATCGCGGGCCTAGTTTCGACGAGGTATCGCCCTAATGATGTCAGAAGTAAGGAGAGCGAAGGCAGGTGCCACCAGGCGGCACCAGGCGGCATCAGGCCAGCAGCGCGGTGAGCGCGTCCAGGAACTGCGCGCGCTGCGCCGTGGGCAGCGTGATGACGGACGAGTCCAGGTGCTCCAGCGACACGGACGCTCCGCTCTTGGACGCCGCCTGCTCGAATGCTGCGCCGAATAGGCTGGAACAAAAGCATTGATGCGGTTACTTTTAGTTGACATCGATATATATATATTTTTTATGTGACAGGTGGCAGACGAGCAGACGGATCACCTGATGGTAAGCAATGGACAACATTTCATATTTTTAACATGTCCATATTGTTTTTTTATATGAAAATAGACATAAAATAAACGGACCCATATTTTTCCTTTTTTCAAAATTTGTCCATTTTCATGCATAAAATAATGATTGAAATTCTTTTTATTCTAAATAGACGTAAGCGCCAAATGACGTCATCGGACGGCTGAATACATCGATATTCCTTTGCTTATCATTGTTTTAATAAAAAAAAGGTACTACTGTCAAAGGTAAATAATACTAGTGTCAACATTGTCAACGTCATTCATACATTCAACGTTGACAAGTTGTCTTTTTTTTTGACAGTTGCATGTCATGGGTTTGGCATTTCGTAAATTTAAAACTATAATGTGTTAAGCAAAGAAATATTTTACATTCTGCCGTCCGATGACGTCATCTTACGTTTTTTAGTTTTTATTTTTTTTCTCAATAAATAAGCAATATAAAAAATGAATAAATATATATTCGAGCAGCGGAAAAGTAAACAAAGAATTGGTATTTTTTGTTTCAGAGCTTAGCAATTTTGAAATGTTGTCCATTGCCGTCGCCCATCGACACCCGCGACACCAGTGGAGTCACAAGTGCGCCGCCAACTTTTAAACCCCGGATTGGGCCTCCGGTACCCTTACTCAAGCAGCGAAACACAGCACAGTGCTGCTTCACGCCGGTTTTCTGTGAGGTCGTGGTATCACTCCGGTCGAGCCGGCCCATTCATGCCGTAGCGTGGCTCTCCCACGGTTTCCCACGGTCCGTGGCACTCCCGCGGTTAGTTTTAGCTGACATCAATATTATTGTAATTAAAAAAAAAGGAGTTTATCAATCATTTACAGTTTCTCAAAATTTACAGTCCGATCACTTTTATTTGGCATGTGGCAAAAGTCGGAACTAACGCTGTCTCCTTTAAAAGTGTCAGAGCTTTTGACATTTTCCCTAAGAAAAAAAAATGTATAGCCCCCCCAAGTCAATGTCACTGAAGTGCATTCTTTTAAAAAGCCCAACGGTGAATCCATAAAGGCAAGTATCAAATATTTTTGAGCTAAATTTTTTCTAACAAGTATACTCCCTCCACGGTTATTATGCACTATGTACTTAAGTCGGAACGAATGCTGTTTTACAGTTGAGCCAAAATAACAGTCGACCGGCGCACTGGCTAGTGAACGATCGTGACTCACTTCCTGGGCTCCTGGTCGAACCTCGGCGGCACGCCCAGCAGGATGCAGGTGGCGTCGTCGACGGGCGCACTGGCTATTGAACGATCGTGACTCACTTCCTGGGCTCCTGGTCGAACCTCGGCGGCACGCCCAGCAGGATGCAGGTGGCGTCGTCGACGGGCGCACTGGCTAGTGAACGATCGTGACTCACTTCCTGGGCTCCTGGTCGAACCTCGGCGGCACGCCCAGCAGGATGCAGGTGGCGTCGTCGACGGGCGCACTGGCTAGTGAACGATCGTGACTCACTTCCTGGGCTCCTGGTCGAACCTCGGCGGCACGCCCAGCAGGATGCAGGTGGCGTCGTCGACGGGCGCACTGGCTAGTGAACGATCGTGACTCACTTCCTGGACTCCTGGTCGAACCTCGGCGGCACGCCCAGCAGGATGCAGGTGGCGTCGTCGACGGGCGCACTGGCTAGTGAACGATCGTGACTCACTTCCTGGGCTCCTGGTCGAACCTCGGCGGCACGCCCAGCAGGATGCAGGTGGCGTCGTCGACGGGCGCACTGGCTAGTGAACGATCGTGACTCACTTCCTGGGCTCCTGGTCGAACCTCGGCGGCACGCCCAGCAGGATGCAGGTGGCGTCGTCGACGGGCGCACTGGCTAGTGAACGATCGTGACTCACTTCCTGGGCTCCTGGTCGAACCTCGGCGGCACGCCCAGCAGGATGCAGGTGGCGTCGTCGACGGGCGCACTGGCTAGTGAACGATCGTGACTCACTTCCTGGGCTCCTGGTCGAACCTCGGCGGCACGCCCAGCAGGATGCAGGTGGCGTCGTCGACGGGCGCACTGGCTAGTGAACGATCGTGACTCACTTCCTGGGCTCCTGGTCGAACCTCGGCGGCACGCCCAGCAGGATGCAGGTGGCGTCGTCGACGGGCGCACTGGCTAGTGAACGATCGTGACTCACTTCCTGGGCTCCTGGTCGAACCTCGGCGGCACGCCCAGCAGGATGCAGGTGGCGTCGTCGACGGGCGCACTGGCTAGTGAACGATCGTGACTCACTTCCTGGGCTCCTGGTCGAACCTCGGCGGCACGCCCAGCAGGATGCAGGTGGCGTCGTCGACGGGCGCACTGGCTAGTGAACGATCGTGACTCACTTCCTGGGCTCCTGGTCGAACCTCGGCGGCACGCCCAGCAGGATGCAGGTGGCGTCGTCGACGGGCGCACTGGCTAGTGAACGATCGTGACTCACTTCCTGGGCTCCTGGTCGAACCTCGGCGGCACGCCCAGCAGGATGCAGGTGGCGTCGTCGACGGGCGCACTGGCTAGTGAACGATCGTGACTCACTTCCTGGGCTCCTGGTCGAACCTCGGCGGCACGCCCAGCAGGATGCAGGTGGCGTCGTCGACGGGCGCACTGGCTAGTGAACGATCGTGACTCACTTCCTGGGCTCCTGGTCGAACCTCGGCGGCACGCCCAGCAGGATGCAGGTGGCGTCGTCGACGGGCGCACTGGCTAGTGAACGATCGTGACTCACTTCCTGGGCTCCTGGTCGAACCTCGGCGGCACGCCCAGCAGGATGCAGGTGGCGTCGTCGACGGGCGCACTGGCTAGTGAACGATCGTGACTCACTTCCTGGGCTCCTGGTCGAACCTCGGCGGCACGCCCAGCAGGATGCAGGTGGCGTCGTCGACGGGCGCACTGGCTAGTGAACGATCGTGACTCACTTCCTGGGCTCCTGGTCGAACCTCGGCGGCACGCCCAGCAGGATGCAGGTGGCGTCGTCGACGGGCGCACTGGCTAGTGAACGATCGTGACTCACTTCCTGGGCTCCTGGTCGAACCTCGGCGGCACGCCCAGCAGGATGCAGGTGGCGTCGTCGACGGGCGCACTGGCTAGTGAACGATCGTGACTCACTTCCTGGGCTCCTGGTCGAACCTCGGCGGCACGCCCAGCAGGATGCAGGTGGCGTCGTCGACGGGCGCACTGGCTAGTGAACGATCGTGACTCACTTCCTGGGCTCCTGGTCGAACCTCGGCGGCACGCCCAGCAGGATGCAGGTGGCGTCGTCGACGGGCGCACTGGCTAGTGAACGATCGTGACTCACTTCCTGGGCTCCTGGTCGAACCTCGGCGGCACGCCCAGCAGGATGCAGGTGGCGTCGTCGACGGGCGCACTGGCTAGTGAACGATCGTGACTCACTTCCTGGGCTCCTGGTCGAACCTCGGCGGCACGCCCAGCAGGATGCAGGTGGCGTCGTCGACGGGCGCACTGGCTAGTGAACGATCGTGACTCACTTCCTGGGCTCCTGGTCGAACCTCGGCGGCACGCCCAGCAGGATGCAGGTGGCGTCGTCGACGGGCGCACTGGCTAGTGAACGATCGTGACTCACTTCCTGGGCTCCTGGTCGAACCTCGGCGGCACGCCCAGCAGGATGCAGGTGGCGTCGTCGACGGGCGCACTGGCTAGTGAACGATCGTGACTCACTTCCTGGGCTCCTGGTCGAACCTCGGCGGCACGCCCAGCAGGATGCAGGTGGCGTCGTCGACGGGCGCACTGGCTAGTGAACGATCGTGACTCACTTCCTGGGCTCCTGGTCGAACCTCGGCGGCACGCCCAGCAGGATGCAGGTGGCGTCGTCGACGGGCGCACTGGCTAGTGAACGATCGTGACTCACTTCCTGGGCTCCTGGTCGAACCTCGGCGGCACGCCCAGCAGGATGCAGGTGGCGTCGTCGACGGGCGCACTGGCTAGTGAACGATCGTGACTCACTTCCTGGGCTCCTGGTCGAACCTCGGCGGCACGCCCAGCAGGATGCAGGTGGCGTCGTCGACGGGCGCACTGGCTAGTGAACGATCGTGACTCACTTCCTGGGCTCCTGGTCGAACCTCGGCGGCACGCCCAGCAGGATGCAGGTGGCGTCGTCGACGGGCGCACTGGCTAGTGAACGATCGTGACTCACTTCCTGGGCTCCTGGTCGAACCTCGGCGGCACGCCCAGCAGGATGCAGGTGGCGTCGTCGACGGGCGCACTGGCTAGTGAACGATCGTGACTCACTTCCTGGGCTCCTGGTCGAACCTCGGCGGCACGCCCAGCAGGATGCAGGTGGCGTCGTCGACGGGCGCACTGGCTAGTGAACGATCGTGACTCACTTCCTGGGCTCCTGGTCGAACCTCGGCGGCACGCCCAGCAGGATGCAGGTGGCGTCGTCGACGGGCGCACTGGCCAGCAGCGGGCGCGCGGCGCCGCCGGCCGCGCAGGCCCAGCGCGCCGCCACGCCCAGCCACAGCGGCCCGCGCACCCAGCGCGCCTCCGGGGTGCCCTAACCACACACACGCGCATTATTATTTTATATTTCACAACATCACATACATTGATCTGACTCCGAGATAGGTAACTCAAGCACCTGTGTTACGGATATCAGAATCAACAGTGGAATTACAAATATATACTTATAATACTTTTCTTTTTGTAAATACATACTTATAATACATACAAACACACTTACATTTTTGTTTTCTTTACCGAGAAAACAAACCGCTTAAGGTGACGGGTAAGGCACACTAGCGACGCCATTTGATTTACTAAACTGTATGTATCAACTGGACCGACACAAGTGCACTGGACAGTTACTCATTCAGAATGATTAATTCAAGTATTGTAGGTACATATCCATAATTTGATCATATTTTCTCTCACCGTCAAAATAATGGTAGAAAATGGTAGAAATTTCATAAATCCATAGATGCATGCTTGGATTCGAAAGACGAAGACGAAGTATCAAGACTTGTGGGCACAAACTAGATCGAAGTTGTCCAAAACAAATTTGAGCAGGGACATTGAATGGTGTCTTTTATAACGATAATGGTAGAGGGCTTAGATGATGAAGAGACTCCCGATTTTTTTCACTTTACATGATGACGAGCGATAATACCGCTTTATTGTACTGTCATTTGCTTTTTTGTGCACTAAAAATCTATCTAAAATCTATCCCAAGTATTCTATATTAGAATACTTACCTATTGCATGAGAAAGTTGCTAAATGGTCCAGCTAGTTTCCTATCGCTTAAAGTATTTTATCTGTTAGGGGCCATTTTCATAGGGCACGTCGACTCTAAGGGATCTTTTGTACCTCCCCTATCCTTTGCACTCCTACTCACGAAAGATTCGTTTCATGAGCGTCACGATAGCTTTCGAATTGAGGTGCCTAGAATCTTCTGGTTTAGGATAAGCGTTACCTAGGAGACACATTCTGCATCTGGCTAGAGAGTTGCATTCATATAAAAGATGTTCTATGGTTTCTGTCTCCTCCTTGCATGCTCTGCAGTCGCTGTTCGATGTTATGTTCATATTCATCAGCATTTTGTTCGTTGCATAATGCCCTGTTGAAGCTCCTATGAGCATCCTTGTCTGTTGTCTATTGCCTCCAAGAAGATGTGTGTGTGTGATCGCTCAAAATAACATCGATGACAAGTCTCGAGATGAGCGAGTGCACATTCAATAGAGCTTCTTAAAAATATTTATATCGGATCACTGTCTTTATTTGTCATTAAGACTGACTGCCTCGGTGGCGCAATGGTTAGTGGGACGCACTTTAAAGCGACGGCTGCGCTTGGGGTCCCGGGTTCGATCCCCGGTCGGGCCTAAATTTGTACCAGTTTTTCTGTTAAGAAATCTTCAGTGTCAGGGAGTCTGGAAGTTGGTCTTGTACCCCCGTGCCTCGGAAAGCACGTTAAGCCGTTGGTCCTGCACCTAATGCCTCTTCGGTCGTGTCACACAGGTGTCCCATCGAAATATGAGGGTACGGAAATAGAGAGTGCACTTGTGTCTGCGCAAACACTTGTGCACTATAATATGTCCTTCGTAGATGGCTGACGCTGAGATTCGCCGCCATGATCGAAATATCGGTTTGGAGGACATCATCATTGTCATTAATTATTGTTCGCATTACTTTGCTCCGTATATAGAACGCACGGGTCATTGGCGTCTAGCGCGGTGACAGGTAAACCAATAAGCATATGTTTCCCACGCTAGCCGCTAGATGGCGCTGTGCATAAATAGATCACGCTAGTAATATTATTTTTGGATTGTATAAGGTCTCCGGCGTTAAGGTTGAAAATACACAATTCTCTTAGATCAGGCTACATGGTGGTTTCATTTCGATCCATTACCCGTAGTAGCAGTTCCAGTACAGCTTTAGGGCTTAATAGGTCATTTATCCAATGGACAACATTTCATATTTTTAACATGGACATGTTATTGTTTTTTTATATGAAAGTAGACATAAAATGAACAGACCCATATTTTTTCTTTTTTCATAATTTGTCCATTTTCATGCATAAAATAATTATTGAAAATCTTTTTATTCTAAATAGACGTAAGCGCCAAATGACGTCATCGGACGGCTGAATACAGCGATATTCCTTTGCTTATCATTTTTTTTAATAAAAAAAGGTACTACTGACAAAGGTAAATAATACTAGTGTCAACATTGTCAACGTCATTCATACATTCAACGTTGTCAAGTTGTCTTTTTTTTTACAGTTACATGTCATGGGTTTGGCATTACGTAAATTTAAAACTATAATGTGCTAAGCAAAGACATATTTTACATTCTGCCGTCCGATGACGTCATCTTACGGTTTTTAGTTTTTTAATTTTTTTCTCACTAAATAAGCAATATAAAAATGAATAAATATATATTCGAGCAGCGGAAAAGTAAACAAAGAATTGGTATTTTTTGTGTCAGAGCTTAGCAATTTTGAAATGTTGTCCATTATTGATATATCTTACCTCTTGCACGATGAAGTAACTAAACGGCCCGGCCAGGTGCAGCTTCCTCCCGCTGAGCGTGGCGTTGACGAGTCTCGCGACGGCTTCGAGGGCTCGTTGGGCCGCCTCGCAGCCGCGCCGCACGCTGTCGCCCGCGCCGCCCTCTACGTCCAGAGCGGCCAGCGCGTGCTGGAACCCTTCGCCTTTCGGCATTATTTCCTAAAGAAAAACAGATAATTTACCCAACCACACCTTTTTTATGTGATAGATGGCAGACGAGCTGGATCACTTTTTTTATATGAGAGGTGGCAGACGAGCAGACGGATCACCTGATGGTAAGCAACGGACAACATTTCAAAATTGCTGAGCTATAAAACAAAAAATACCAATTCTTCATTTACTTTTCCGCTTCTCGAATATATATTTATTTATTTTTTATATTGCTTCATCATCAGCCCATTTAAGTCCCCACTGCTGGGGCACGGGTCGCCCTCAATCACATGAGGAATAATTGCCACACTCACCACGCTTGGCAGACGGGTTGGCGAGGGTTTTGATATAAATGCAGAGTTTTGCTTCTCTGGGTGCTGATGATCATGCCAGCAGTTTTACCTTAGTCGCCTTTTACGACACCTTCGGTAAGAGTGAGGGTGGCCTATTCTACTCTGCCGGGGACCACACGGCCTCTGCCGGGGGCCACACGGCCCCATATTTATATTGCTTATTTACTGAGAAAAAAAATAAAACTAAAAAACCTAAGATGACGTCACCGGACGGCAGAATGTAAAATATTTCTTTGCTCAGCACATTAAAGTCTAAATTTTACGAAATGCCAAACTCATGACATGCAACTATCAAAAAAGAAAACTTGTCAACGTCGCATGAATGAATGACGTTGACGATGTTGACACTAGTAGGTATTCTTTATCTTTGACAGTAGTACTTTTTTATTAAAGCAATGATAAGCAAAGGGATTTCGCTGTATTCAGCCGTACGATGACGTCATTTGGCGCTTACGTCTATTTGGAATATAAAGAATTTCAATAATTATTTTATGTATGAAAATGGCAAAATTTTGAAAAAAGAAAAAATAAGAGTTTGTTCATTTTATATCTATTTTCATATAAAAAAAACAATATGGACATGTTAAAAATATGAAATGTTGTCCATTCCGCCGCCCATGGACACCCGCAACACCAGTGGAGTCACAAGTGCGCAGCCAACCTTTTCCCCTTCCCCCACATTGGGCATCCGGTAACCTCAGTCACACGGCGAAACACAGCGCAGGCGCTGCTTCACATCGGTCTTCTGTGAGGCAGACCACGCTCCGGTCGAGCCGGCCCATTCATGCCTAAGCGTGGCTCTCCCACATTTAAATTTTTAATTCACTTGATGGTAAGCGTTTGCTGCTACCCACAACACAAATGGAACAACAAATGCACTGCCAAAAATTTGCCAGTTCTTTCTGCCGCACCATCAAGACATGGAACTCGTTGCCGCCGCATGTTTTTCTGCTTTTCTACAATATGGATTCCTTCAAACGAAGCGTGAAGAAGCATCTCGCGGGCCAGTATGGCAGTGCCAACGAAAGTGATGCCTTGACATCGCTTCCGTTATAATTGCAACTTGGGCTCTTCTCTTGCTAGTTTAACCCCGCTGTCCACCCTGTCCTAGTCCACCCCGGGTGGACATCGAAACGAATATTTAATAAAATCACTTTGTCACATTTGAAAGATGGGGTGGACCAAGGAAATTAAACAATTGTTTCACTGTCCACCCGGGGTGGACAAGTGGAGGGTGGACAGCGGGAATAAGCCCTCTTGCTTACCATCAGGCTGAGGAGAGCCAATAAACTGTGCCTCTTTAAAAAAAAGTTAAATTCCTTATTCCAGGATTGGGTACCCTCACTCACGCAGCGAAACACAGCACAGACGCTGGTTCACACCGGTTATTTGTGGGCACATGAATAGAGGAAGAAATGTGAGTTTGTGATAACACTATAGTCGAGCCGGCCCATTCATGCCGAGGCCCGGCTATTCTACAGTCGATTATTAAAAAGTTTGAAAAACTGGTGCAACATACCATTTTTTATGTAAATATCTAAAATATTTATGAATATAGAGATATGAATTAATAACTGGAATAGTTATGTGTATGGCTGTGATAAAATACTTAAGGTGACGGGTAGGGCACACTAGCGACGCCAATAAAAAAAACCGAATTTATTCTAAATAATTTCGGGATTACAATCTCTCGGCAAACACTTATACTATTTATTAAATAACCATGCACAAATGATGGGTCCGTTTTTATACGCAAAAAAATGATTCACGCCAAAAGCAGCTACTTTTGGCGGTAATCCAAAATTAGAGTGAAAAAGCAGACCAAACAGTTAACTATAAGTATTTAATAAATCGTATAGGTGTTTAAAATAGATCCGGTTTAGTAGCTAAAAATTAAAATCGATTGGCGTCAGCTAGTGTGCCCTACCCGTCACCTTAAATAGTAGAAACTTTGCCTTGTAATAGGTGCGGAAAAAATTGTAAGTTTGATTTTCACTCTGAGGTCTTAGCACGAATACGTCGCGGAACGAACTAGAATATACCCGTCTCATTCAAACAAAGGAGCACATCTGATCTTCCCTCCCACCCATTTAACAGAGGAACCAGACCAACGGAATCATGGTTACACGTTTCAGTAACTATCCGAAACGTGCAGGTTTCCTCACGAGCTGATGGTAGAAATATGCACATAGATTTTAAAAATCCAGAGGTTGAGAGGATTTTGATTCTACAAGAATAATTTCAATAATATTTTTTTACTAAACAGCTAATTTTATTTAAATATATAAATTATATTAAACTCTTATACTGTATGTATGTAATGTAAATCTTTAATATTATGTTGTATTCATATCTTATAATATATGTAGTATCATTATGTTTATTTTAACTAGGTTTCAAATATTTCACGTTTTTGTAAGTATTATTTAACACCTTTCTTGTTACTTATAAAACTATTTAAGCTTATCTTCTAAATATTCTTGCACAGAGTAGTAATTTTTGTTATTGAGTATTTTCTTAATTTGCATTACAAAGGATTTTTCTATTGTTAAATTTTTTATTGAGTTTGGTAATTTATTATAAATTTTGATGGACATTACTAGAGGGCCTGATGCGTGAAGTGTGAGATTAGAAGTAGGAAGTGTTAGCTTATTTTGGTGGCGTAGTGTGTATCTTAATTGTAATAGACAACATTTCATATTTTTAACATGTCCATATTGATTTTTTATATAAAAATAGACATAAAATGAACAGACCCATATTTTTTCTTTTTTCAAAATTTGTCCATTTTCATGCATAAAATAATTATTGAAATTCTTTTTATTCTAAATAGACGTAAGCGCCAAATGACGTCATCGGACGGCTGAATACAGCGATATTCCTTTGCTTATCATTGTTTTAATAAAAATAAGGTACTACTGTCAAAGGTAAATAATACTAGTGTCAGCATTGTCAACGTCATTCATACATTCAACGTTGACAAGTTGTCTTTTTTTTTGACAGTTACATGTCATGGGTTTGGCATTTCGTAAATTTAAAACTATAATGTGCTAAGCAAAGAAATATTTTACATTCTGCCGTCCGATGACGTCATCTTACGTTTTTTAATTTTTAATTTTTTTCTCAGTAAATAAGCAATATAAAAAATTTATAAATATATATTCGAGCAGCGGAAAAGTAAACAAAGAATTGGTATTTTTTGTTTCAGAGCTTAGCAATTTTGAAATGTTGTCCATTCTTGTCTTTTTTTATAAAATTCAGGGTATTTTTTAACAAATTTACATACTTCTAGATATATATACAAGGCAGAGGCAGTATTTTATATTTTTCAAAAAATGGTTTACAACTTTCTGTATTTTGAATATTAAATATTATACGGATAAGTTTCTTTTGCATAGTGAAGAGGTTGGGAGCGTTTGTGCTGTTTCCCCACATGATGACTCCATAGCTGAGCCATGAGTGCGCGTATGCGTAGTAAGTAGTTAGAGCGGCTTCTACTGATGTCGTTTTTTAAACCTCATAGAGTGCGTATGCAAAGGAAGATAGCCAAGTTTTTATTTTTTGTATGTGGGACTTCCAGTTCAAATTAGTATCTATTTCTATGCCTAGTAGAGTAATTTCGCTAACTTTTTCTAATTGTACGTTATTATATTTAAAATTAATATTTAAGGGGGCTTTTTGGTATGGGTGGAAGCTAATGATTTTGGTTTTGGTGAAGTTAATTTCAAGATTATGGTATTTCATCCAGTCTATTGTTTTATCTAAAATTGAAGATACCTTAGCCTGTATATCTGTATTTTTTTTACAAGAGGTCAGTAGGGAGACATCATCTGCGAACAGCACACACGGTTCATGCATGATTTTTGGGAGGTCATTAATGTAAATAAGAAATAATAAACAACCAATGACACTCCCTTGAGGAATTGAGGCGTTTATTATTTTTCCTTTAGATCTAACTATTTTTATTTCACTTAAATCATGGTCGTAATATTCTATTTCCACATACTGTTCTCGGTTATGTAAATAAGATGCAAGCCAGTCATATGTTTTACCTCGGATGCCTATTCCATAAAGTTTTTTCAGTAGTATGTTGTTTTGGACTTTGTCACTAATAGGACACCAATAGCATACTCTTTATTATCAACTATTTTTAGGATTTCTTTAACGTATTTGAAGACTGCCAGAACGGTTGATCGTTTTTTGCGAAAACCGTTTTGGCAATCGTCAAATATTTGATACCTTTCACAGAAATTATAAATACGGTTACACATAATTTTTTCAAAAACTTTGGATATTGATGGCAAGAGAGCTATAGGACGATAATTATTTGGATCTGTTTTGCTATTCTTTTTGTGTAATGGTTTTATTATGGTGGCTTTTAATTGGTTAGGGAAACATCCTTCATCGAAGGATTGATTGATAAGCAAGCTAAGCGGCAAGGTAAGTTCAGAGGCACATTGTTTTATTAGGCTAGGGGGGAGTTCGTCTATACCACAACTGTTTTAGCACGTCCACACGAAGGCAGCTCGTGCTACGCTATATTACTCTCTACTCACAAGCTCAATAAGATCCATAATCGCGTACACTAGGTCGCGCGCGTGCCGCGGCGGCACGTCCAAACGGATACAGCTCGTGCTACGCTATAAAACTCTCTACTCACATGTTCAATAAGCCCCATGATCGCGTAGCGGTCTCGCGCGGGCCGCGGTAGCACGTCCACACGAAGGCAGCTCGTGATACGCTATATTGCACTCTACTCACATGCTCAATAAGATCCATAATCGCGTACACCAGGTCGCGCGCGGGCCGTGGTGGCACGTCCACACGAAGGCAGCTCGTGCTACGCTATATTACTCTCTACTCACATGCTCAATAAGATCCATAATCGCGTACACCAGGTCGCGCGCGGGCCGCAGCGGCACGTCCACACGGATACAGCTCGTGCTACGCTATAAAACTCTCTATTCACATGTACAATAAGCCCCATAATCGCGTAGACCAGGTCGTGCGCGGGCCGCGGCGGCGCGTCCATACTGAGGCAGCTCGTGCTACGCTATATTACTGTCTGCTCACATGCTCAATAAGATCCATAATCGCGTACACCAGGTCGCGTACGGGCCGCGGTGGCACGTCCACACGAAGGCAGCCCGTGCTACGCTATATTACTCTCTACTCACATGCTCAATAAGATCCATAATCGCGTACACCAGGTCACGTACGGGCCGCGGTGGCACGTCCACACGAAGGCAGCTCGTGCTACGCTACATTACTCTCTACTCTCAAGCTCAATAAGATCCATTAGCGCGTACACCAGGTCGCGTACGGGCCGCGGTGGCACGTCCACACGAAGGCAGCTCGTGCTACGCTATATTACTCTCTACTAACATGCTCAATAAGCCCCATAATCGCTTAGACCAGGTCGCGCGCGGGCCGCGGTGGCACGTCCACACGAAGGCAGCTCGTGCTACGCTATATTACTCTCTACTAACATGCTCAATAAGCCCCATAATCGCTTAGACCAGGTCGCGCGCGGGCCGCGGTGGCACGTCCACACGAAGGCAGCTCGTGCTACGCTATATTACTCTCTACTTACATGCTCAATAAGATCCATAATCGTGTACACCAGGTCGCGTACGGGCCGCGGTAGCACGTCCACACAAGGCAGCTCGTGCTACGCTATATTGCACTGGACTCACATGCTCAATAAGCCCCATAATCGCGTAGACCAGGTCGCGCGCGGGCCGCGGCGGCACGTCCACACGAAGGCAGCTCGTGCTACGCTATATTGCACTGTACTCACATGCTCAATAAGCCCCATAATCGCGAAGACCAAGTCGCGCGCGGGCCGCGGTAGCACGTCCACACGGATACAGCTCGTGCTACGCTATAAAACTCTCTACTCACATGTTCAATAAGCCCCATAATCGCGTAGACCAGGTCGCGTACGGGCCGCGGTGGCACGTCCACACGAAGGCAGCTCGTGCTACGCTATATTGCACTGTACTCACATGTTCAATAAGCCCCATGATCGCGTAGCGGTCTCGCGCGGGCCGCGGTAGCACGTCCACACGAAGGCAGCTCGTGCTACGCTATATTGCACTCTACTCACATGCTCAATAAGCCCCATAATCGCGTAGACCAGGTCGTGCGCGGGCCGCGGCGGCGCGTGCTGCCGCGTCAGCACAAAGGCAGCACGCGAAGGATCAGGCAGCTTGTGCTTGGGCGCGGCGGCTTCCAGCGCGGGGAGGAGGCAGCGCCTCAGCTCCACGTCCATGGAGCGGTAGGCCTGTCGAGCCTGCTGTAGGGGAAACCTGACGACAAATATGTAAATTATTATTATCATCATCATCATCATCATGCTTCTGCCCTTTTCCCAGTTTATCTGGGGTCGGTGCAATATGTCTTCCTCTTCCATACGTCCCTGTCATTCGTCAATCATCCGCCCCTTTTTCCATCATGTCATTCTTCACACAATCGGATGGATCTCTTTTTCGGCCGTCCTCTGTACCTTCACCCACTTACATTTACACTCTTTTAATTACATGTTTTTCCCCTCCCCTTCCCCTATACAACGTGTAAAAAAAGGGCAATAGTACTTAAGGGTGTGAACATATACCGACTTCACTGCTAAAATATGAACATCATCTGCATACATCTGTAGTGTGGTCCCCGGCAGAGTAGAATAGGCCGGGTGGCCTATTCTACTCTGCTCACTCTTACCGAGGTGTCGTAAAAGACGACTAAGGTATAGCTGCTGGCATGATCATCAGCACCCAGAGAAGGAAAACTCTGCATTTATATCAAAACCCTCGCCAACCCGTCTGCCAAGCGTGGTGAGTATGGCAACTACCCCTCATGTGATTGAGGGAGGCCCGTGCCCCAGCATTGGGGACTTAAATGGGCTGACGATGACGATGATGATGATCTGCATACATTATTGACGCGCGAATATTTTATTCGGTTGATGCTCATATTTTAGCAGTGAAGTCTTTAAACGGTATATGTTCACACACCTGTAAGTATTATTGCTAATTTTTTTTGCATGTTGTATAATAATATCCTCCAACCGATTACGGCTACGACGGCCAATCTCAACGATCAGCCACGTACGCAGGATATATTATAGTGCTCAAGTGTGTGCGCAAATACAAGTGCAATCTCTATTCCCTTACCCTCATATTCAGATGGGACAGTACTGTGACACAACCGGAGAGGGGGATTGAGCGCAGGACCTTTGTGCATCATTATTGATTTATTTTTTTTATAGAAAGGCCAATCAGGATGACCTCACTCCGCCTGATGGTAAGCGGCCGTGAAATCCAAATATGAGGTTGACAGGCACAAAAACACTAACAAAGTACCCATTGTGTCTGCCATCCTTACCCTGATGGCTTGCTGAGATGCCGTTTCACGCCCCGCCTAAAAGACCCCGGATTGTATGAAGGAGGAAACACATGAGCTGGGAGGGCATTCCATGTCTTGATGGCTCGGGGCAGGAACGAGGAGCCAAACCTCTTGGTGCGCGCCGCCGTTGTCTGGATGGTATGCGGATGGCAACGCTGTCCAGCACGTTGTTCGGAAGTGGAAAGTGGAGGATGGCATAAGTTGAAATAACTCATCAGAGCATTCCCCATTGTGGAGGCGGTAAAGAACACTTAGACTGGCAATGTCTCTACGTAGCTGAAGAGGTTCTAGGGACTTAGTCACCTCATAATCTCCAACAATACGGATAGCACGTCGCTACAACCTATCGAGAGCCTCCAGCAAGTACTTAGCAGGACCATCCCAGGGATGGGAGCAATATTCTACACACAGGCGAACCTGTGCCTTGTACAAGAGACAAAGCTGCGCCGGAGTAAAGTACCGTCTCACTCTGTTCAGAATCCCGAGTTTACGGGAAGCAGTTCTTATTACGCTCTTGATATCCCGTTGATTTAGGTTGCTACGTTGATTTAGGTTGATATCATCAATCTTGATTTTTTTTTTATTGATGATAGTGGCCAATAAAAAAAAAATTAGTTTATAATAGAGGTTAAAGTATGAAATTGCCGTTGTTTTAGACACAATAAGATGTATAATTTCTTTAATAAACAAAAAGTCACTATAAGACTGATATTTTGTTTTAAAAAAAAATGTTTAAGGTTAAAATGACTCTTCTTTGGCAGAACTTACGTTTTTATCAATAATTAGTGGCCCGCCCTCACTTCATTTCCGGACATTAGTTCCACTTTATACCAATAGATGGCGCCAGGTGTCGATTACATCGCGCAAGCGATTCCTAATAAGCGTTGCCGCTGTCTGTAGGATTTCCCTTTTTATAAGTAGTATAGATAACTTTTTTACTAAAGATTATCCTACACGTTACTTAACGTTGTCCATCAATAGCATTAATAGTTACTTTGCAAATCAAAAAAATGTTAGTATAGAAAACACAACTTGTAAGAAAATCGCCATACAAAACGGAAATTTCAAAGTTCAACCCCTAATATTAATTTACCCCATATCAGCTAGCAGCTGCCTCAGCCTCGCAGCGCCGGCCAGCGTGTGCAGCTTGAGGTGCGGCCCCAGTGCGGGCGCGTGGCGCAGCGCCGCCTCCAGCGACCACACCCTGTACAGCGGCAGCCACACGTCCTTCTCCAGCACCACGCGGCACGACTACAAACATTACACTAGTTATATATCCTCTGTAGCATGTGTGTAACCCTAATATATAACGTACTGGTTCTATATATATAGAAGGAAAACCTAAGTGACATCCGGATCTATTTTAAACAATTTCGGGGTTATAACCTCTGGGCAATCACTTATACTATATATTAAATAAATATGCACAAATGTTGGGTCCGTTTTTGTACCCGAAAAATTGATTCACGCCAAAAGTGGTAGCTTTTGGCGTGAATCAATTTTTACGGAACTAAAACGGGCAAACGATTTGTGGATAGTTATTTAATAAATAGTATATGTTGTTACTGAGAGAGTGTAACCCCGAAATGGTTTAAAATAGATCCGGTTTGGTTGCTAAAAATTAAAATCGATTGACGTCGCTAGTGTGCCCTACCCGTCATCTTAACAGTGACTGGTTAGAGATCACCCGAAGACTGTCGAAATTTTTTAAGTGTATTAAGACAGAGATTGTGAGATCTCTAATCATTCACTTAACAGTGACTGGTTAGAGATCACCTGAAGAATGTCTTTTTTTTTAAGTGTATTAATACAAAGACAATCTGAATGAGGTGATCCGGCAGAGAACCAAAGTTATCGACATTGCTCACCGGATTAGCAAGCTTAAGTGGCAGTGGGCTGGCCATATTAGCCGCAGAACCGACAACCGATGGGGTAAACGAGTTCTGGAGTGGAGACCGCGTCTTGGCAAACGTAATGTAGGGCGCCCTCTGGCTAGGTGGGGGGACGGTCTGCGCAGGATGGCTGGCAAGAGCTGGATGCAAGAAGCCATGGATAGATCACAGTGGCGAACAATACGGTATTTGACTATTTTTTTTTCATTTGTGTAATCAAAAGACCTCTCAATGATAGAAACATCGTTGAAAGAATTACTTGATTTTGATTTAAACTACCTGAGATATCACAACTTTAAAATCACATTATTTTGGGCAAACCCAAAACGCTCCATACAAATGGCTACTGAGATGTGACGTCACACGACAGTATTTTGTATGCATTTCAATTGAATTTTGTATGGTAGCTATATCAAATGTTTCGTTTATGTCAATGGTTCCATTATAATAGTTGGTGTAAATTGTATGGGTTATTCAATGGTTTAATTATTTTATAATAATTTCATACTTTTAAAATGGACTTGTCCCATGAATCTTTGAATGACCATGAAACCGGCTAGACGTTATATTTTTAATTGAGAATTTTTGCTATTGGCACGTCATCATCATCATCATCATCATCAGCCCATTTAAGTCCCCACTGCTGGGGCACGGGCCTCCCTCAATCACATGAGGGGTAATTGCCATACTCACCACGCTTGGCAGACGGGTTGGCGAGGGTTTTGATATTAATGCAGAGTTTTCCTTCTCTGGGTGCTGATGATCATGCCAGCAGATTTACCTTAGTCGCCTTTTACGACACCTCGGTAAGAGTGAGGGTGGCCTATTCTACTCTGCCAGTAACCACACGGCCACGTATTTGCACGTATTGGCACGTATTTACCTATATTTTGATAAAATATTTTTATTTTGTAAAATCTCGAGCTTAGTCAAATACCCTATTGGAGAGGCCTACGTACAGCAGTGGACTGCGATAGGCTGATGATTTATTTATTTATTTATTTAAGGACAACCAACAAAGCATACACTTTACAATCTTAACTTATAATTTAAATACATGATATAGTGATGCCTTAATTAAAGGCTGCCACGGCATGCAGAGTGACTAACACATAATAACAAGCAGTCGTCGAAACCGGTTCTGTTAATACTAGGTAAATTAAGAACTAGCTTAACCAATACCGAATGGTTACATGCGTTATATTAAGAGCATTAATGATGATGATGAATGTGAATGGTGGTATGTTACCGTAGCGTGCGCGTCGGCGTGCTGCGCGCCGGCGACGCGGCGGTGCAGCGCGTCGGCGTCGAGCAGGCAGCGCGCCGGCGCCCGCGCGTGCAGCGCCGCGTGCGCCGCCGCCGCCACGCAGCCCGCCCACAGCGCCGCCGCGCCGCAGCGCGACGCCCGCCACGCCAGCTCCAGCGCCACGCACGCGCTCTGCCCACAACCACGCCTCATCACTCACTCACCGCGGCACCGGCGTGCTGCGCGCCGGCGACGCGGCGGTGCAGCGCGTCGGCGTCGAGCAGGCAGCGCGCCGGCGCCCGCGCGTGCAGCGCCGCGTGCGCCGCCGCCGCCACGCAGCCCGCCCACAGCGCCGCCGCGCCGCAGCGCGACGCCCGCCACGCCAGCTCCAGCGCCACGCACGCGCTCTGCCCACAACCACGCCTCATCACTCACTCACCGCGGCACCGGCGTGCTGCGCGCCGGCGACGCGGCGGTGCAGCGCGTCGGCGTCGAGCAGGCAGCGCGCCGGCGCCCGCGCGTGCAGCGCCGCGTGCGCCGCCGCCGCCACGCAGCCCGCCCACAGCGCCGCCGCGCCGCAGCGCGACGCCCGCCACGCCAGCTCCAGCGCCACGCACGCGCTCTGCCCACAACCACGCCTCATCACTCACTCACCGCGGCACCGGGTCGATCCCCACCCTGGACTAACATTCGTGCGATGAGCACTTGTGTTTGTTCGGTGTCTAAGTGTAATATATGTATTTAAGTACATATTTGTGTTCCTCTGTTGTCTGATATCTGTAACACAAGTGCTTAAGCTACTTAGTACGGAATTAGGTCAATGTATGAGATGTTGTGAGAATTATTATTATTATTGAATATAAGTAAAAGTGTATTTTTTATATTATTTTCCCATTTTTTATCTCTGTAGTGTAAGGTCCTACAAATAGGTCTTACCACAGAGAACTTCGAATGCTCTTACAACTTGAAATATTTGCATGCTACAATTTAATGGCTAAATAGGTTTAAGCAACATGTAAATTTACAACATCTACATTCTATGTAACCACCCTATTTATTGGCAAATAAAGTATTTTGTAGTAAGATTATAAATAAAGGCTTATAATAATGATGTTTTTTTTTTATTTACACATCTCATACGTTGACCTGATTCCATACTAAGTAGCTTAAACACTTGTGTTACAGATATCAGACAACAGAGGAACACAAATATATACTTAAATACATAGATTACACCCAGACACCGAACAAACACAAGTGTTCATCGCACGAATGTTTGTCCAGGGTGGGGATCGAACCCACGACCTTTGGCGTAAGAGGCAGGGTCACTATCAATTGCGCCATCCGGTCAGTCTTCATTTATTACGTAAAATTTATATTATAGAGTATATTTTTAAATGTGGGAGAGCCACGCTTAGGCACGAATGAGCCGACTCGGCGATACCACTGCCTGACAGAAGACCGGCGTGACGCAGAGGTTACCGGAGGCCCAATGGGGGGGAAGGGGAAAAGGTTGACAGCGCACTTGTAACTCCACTGGTGTTGCGGGTGTCCATGGGCGGCGGAATTGCTTACCATCAGGTGATCCGTCTGCTCGTCTGCCACCTCTCATATAAAAAAAAATCTTGCTTTTTAGCAAAGGCCTCCCCAAGAGATACCTGGCACAGCAGACATCGTGATCACAAAAACATTACTGCATCCTTACTAATATTATAAAGGCGAAAGTTTGTTTGGATGGATGTATGGATGGATGTTTGTTCCTCTTTCACGCAAAAACTACTAAACGGATTTTAATGAAACTTTACAGTAATGTAGCTTATATATCAGAATAACACATAGGCTATAATTTATAAAGATATCTATAAGACCTTGCTTTTATTCGAATTACACGCAGACGAAGTCGCGGGCAAAAGCTAGTAATAAATATATCACAACTTATATATACCTACATTGATCAGACTCCGAGTTAGGTAGCTCAAGCACCTGTGTTACTGATATCAGAATCAACAGCAGAATTACATAGACCGCGTTCCGAGATACGCTGTGAGCGCTATCAGCACTCACAATGCCAACAGCCTTTCCGTGTAGGCGTTCACTAGTTTTCGTGCTTAGAGCGTTGATAGCGATATTTCAATTCGGAACGATCTGTTGGCGCGCTAACAGCGATTATGACGTTTTTCAAACGGTACAAATGGCGCCGATAATGACGTCACGCATGACGTCAATAAATCGTTTATGGACGCGCTCACCTCAAAACGGAACGACTGTTAGCGCGCTCACAGCGCTCAGAGCGTATCTCGGAACGCGGCCATACACATACATAGAAACCAGACCAATACAAACAGACATGTGCATTCATGCACACAATTCTACAACGCTCGCCACGCCACCTCCAGCGCCACGCACGCGCTCTGACCACAACAACATTATTACATACATTACAACCCGTTTAAAAAAGTGGTAGTGAACGCTGCCTTTAGTTCAAGGGTTGCGGATTCCATCCCTGCACAGTACACTTGTCGCACCCCCAGTGGAAAATAAGCATAAGACAAGTGATGTTACTTTGAACCATCTATTTTATCATATTTGAAAAGTATGTTTCAAGATACATTACATACTCGTGACTCCACTGGTGTCGCAGGTATCAATGGGCGGCGGTAATCGCTTACCATCATGAGATCCGTCTGCTGGTCTGCCACCTATCACATATAAAAAATTTAAATGGAATGCTTACTGGTTTCCCGTAGTATGAAAACTGTGTGTAGTTAAACATGAGCGTGTGCCGGCGCTCCTCCCAGGCGCGGCGCGCGCGGCGCTTCTCCACCGCCGCCTCCAGCGCTTCCATGCCACTCTCCACTGGCTCCTCTTCCTGCAAGTCATAGCGAGATGATAATCACTACTTGAGACGATTTCCATCATTTTATTTCAATCAACTGCCGTCTGAACTTCCCAACCCAATACACAATAGTAAACTCACATAAAACCAGCACCATGGCCTGAAGGCATCCCCCCCTATTCCCTGTAGTCTTACCAGTTGGACTACTGGGAATTTCTACCTAAACCCATGGCCGAAACTGAGTGAGCTATTTTTCACTAAATATCGTGACACACCTCACACACACACACCTGTACGCAAATTTGTTTTTTTTTTCTGTTTGTTTAAATATTATATAATTATACTTGTTGTGTCCGTTCTTATTTATAAAATGTGGTGTGACGCATTTTCAGTGAATAAATGTTTCTATCTTCTATCTAAACAGGGAAACCAAACCAACTGGATCATGGATACATCTACCGAAACTTACTAGAAATGTCCAAGTTTCGTAACACTTTGATTCTGATATCCGTAACATAGGTGCTTGAGCTACCTATCTCGGAGTCAGATCAATGTATGTGATGTTGTGAAATATTTATTTATTTAATGTTTACACTCACCACCAAGCTTATGGTAGAAATACGTTCATAGATTTGAAAAATCCCGAGGTCTAGATGTTAAGAGGATCAGATCAGCTACCTCCTCTATATTATCTTCACATAATATACACAGAATGTTCATTAATATTACAATGTGAATAAGCACAAGACAGCAAGGATATAATAAGACAATATGGTGAAACAGTTGCACAGACATCCTTTAAGGTTACGGATAAAGCACACTAGCGAAGCCAATTGATTTAAATTGTTAGCAACTAAACCGGATATCTTTTTCACAATTACGAAGCTGCTTCCTCTCGGAAAACACTTATACTATTTATTTAATACTTATGGTCTGCTTTTGTACTCGAAATTTGAATTACCGCCAAAAACGGCCACTTATGCAAAAACAGATCAAAAACGTAGTTACTTATTTACTCAAAATTTTGAATGTTAATTCAGCTCATAAAACCTTAAAGGTATTTTCTGCGACTCAGTGTAAGAATGTAGCCATGTAATTGCATGGATTACCTCTTCATCATCATCTCTGAATATATCATCGAAGTTGGGAATGTTTTCTTCACTATCTTTATACACTAACCGCACCTGAAAAGCAATATATTTACATTTACTAAAGTCAATCTGATATTTATTAATTTTTTCAATTCAATACAGACTTCGACATCAATTTATTCTGCGGTGTCTTAGCCCTACCCTTTGGTTGGGGCCAATATTTTCAGGACAACAACATACCTACATAAAAATTTTACGTAGTATCTCTGTTTACCTAGCTTTTAAGTTTTGTATGTTGCACAATAAAGAGTATCTATCTATACCTACTTTGTTTGTACACACAGAATATTTTTTATATTTATTAAGAGATAAATCTGTAAAAGCTTACCTGCCCATCACTATACACATTGCAAATATCCGTCGGCTTATGAGAGTCCAACACAAAAAACACTACATCCTCCTCTGGCTGCAAGATGTCCACCAGGTCTATAGTCCCTCCGCAGTTCACCAACACCACGTACTTAATCTCCTCATTGTTCTCTTCGTACGCCTTCTTCAACTCCGAGACACCCCCCACAGGGACCAAAGTGTAAGAAATATTGTCACATTTAAACAACCCTTGGAGGATTTTACATGTGCAAATTGCATCCACGTCGTAGTGCACTAGCAGCAGAACCCTCTGCAATACCAAAAACAAGAATAATCAACACCGGACACTTGTAAACAACACCAAAATAACCTACTTTCCTCATACTTACATTCCAAGTAAAACGTTATAGAAATCATTCCTGAGATCTTCTACGAACATCTTTATGGCAGGATAACGCTACGAGGATCAAGGAATCATCGTTTAGTTATAATCTTCTCAGTTTTTGATAAAGAAAACACAAAGCGAAGTAACACCTGCGGCGACTTGTCAAAAGGTCAAACTTTAACTGTCAAATCGATTTCGCGCCAATAAATGTATGGCGTGTTCTTGTTCATTTTATGCGTTACTTTTTTGTTCTTGTTATATAAAAATCCCTTTCCCTATTCAAAGAAAAATCCTTGCGTATTAATATTATAAGGTTTTATTTCGTATATCAAATTATCTTAATCAAAATACTACCCTAGTTTATTTATGTAGCAAAAGAAAAATAGAAATAAAAGTGAAGTACTCAAAAAAACTTCCGTTTCCGTTTCGAACCATACCGGAAGTAAAAAGTTTGAAACTTTCTGACAAATTCCTTGAACTGTAACTTTTAAACATCAACAAATACAATAAAAGACAGGAACCCATGACTGTGCCCATGACCCTATTACATTGAGTAACATGACGATAGCCGAGGGCATGGTATGAACGATGGTAGCTTAGTGGTTCAGAATGAGCATGTACCTCTGGATTTTTTAAATCTATGTTCATATTTCTACCATTAGTTCGACGTCGAGGGACAACATCTTGAGGAAATCTGCACGTTACAGATGGTTTCTGAAATGTGTAAACAAGATTCAGTTGGTATGTTTCCCCTGTTTAAGTATTGCAAAGGTCTGACGGCAGTCGCTTCATTGTAATTACCAGACTCCCCAAATCAAGAATCATGGTCCAAGCGTACCCCACGCTCCAGAGCGAGAGCAAGTGAGAATTACACGCTAAGATGAGAAGGACTATAGCCGAGGGCATCTCTCAGTACACCCAGACTCGGTCGGATGGATTCAGAAAACGCATTTTTCTCAATTGATCCGAACGGGAACGGAAATCGAACCTGGCCGGAACCCTCCACGCTTGACCGCATCACCTTAGCCATTACGCCCATCGAGTACGTCAAGTGAATAGTCTGAACAAGATAATATCTTGTTATATATACATATTTTAATATTTATTTCAATCACATAGACATATTTGCACTTGGACGTAATGACTTCAAAAGACGTTCTGGATTCACTCCAGACTCGAACTCTAATTTAATTTCCTTCCTGAACTAATCTAGATTTAATTTTATCGATCCGCATTTTTTTTTAATTGAACGCGATTTTCTTTAATATAATTTAATTTTAACGTAATAATATTTAAACCAATTTAATGTATTATAGTCTGATAAAATAATGTTAGTAATTTAATTTATTGTTATTTAATTTTAGAAATTGAAGTAATGTAATGTAATTTAATTTTCATAGTAATTTAATTTAATGAATTTTGTTAAATTATCTGTTCCTTTTTTTAAATAATAGTAATTAGCTTTGTTGTAAGTATTGTAACTACCCACTTTGGAAGAACAATACCAGAACCATTACCAATCTGTGGATAATGGTGTTGGTTACTCCTTTATTATGCAACTAAGAAATATTTTGTAATTTATAATGTTTCAATGTGTATCTGTTTGTTATTCTTCATAAATAAAATAATATTACATATTTATTCAATAATAAAAGCAGAATATTTTATAAACAACATTTTATTACTCTTAAAGGCTAAATAGGTACAATATTACAATGCTTAAACTAAGTATTTTTTGAACGGTTTTTATACACTTCAACATGGTGTTCAGCTATTCTATGTGTCACAGTTCCTGGCCTCAGTAGATTGCCAGAGAGAGCTTGAAAGTAAGACTTGATCAGCGATTCGTCTGTCTCTTCAGGATACAAGTAGTCCTTCATGTCATAGCATAGTAAATTTTCAGGACAATCCAATGCCCTCAGGCATCCAGCATATTCCGACCATAGCAGCTTCCGCCACTTCACATTATGTATTTGAGCCAAAGGAACTAAGACGCATGTTGCAAATGTATGGTCTCCGTAGCTGACCGACTGGAACTGTTCCAAGAGCTGAGTATAAAAATCTTGGAAGTTATTCAAGCCTACTAACTGCTTATCAAAATTAAACCCTGACTTCTGCTTAAAAAGCAGTTGCGTGCATTTGTGCAGTAAAACATTTATCTTCGTATCCAGAAATAGCGAATTGTCACAGAGAAAGACGCAAAGTATACGACAAAACTTGTCAGTGACGTCTATGTCTCTGTACAGATCTGAAAAGCACATTTCATTGAAGAGAATCCACTCTAAGCAGCAAGCTACTTTAACCTCCTTGAAAGCCGTCGCGTGCGCAGCCACGCGCCTCGCGTGTTGTCCTTCAACTGTAGGCGCATCCTTCCGCCATTTGGCTTTGACTATACATCATAAGAATTGGTAGGTAAATCCAATCTCTTGGCAAAATAGGCTCTTGCCATTTCCTCAATACAATATTAGGGCCAGTATATACATAATTTAAGTTGCCAATAACTTTACTGTAACAGAGTCTGACATCACTAATTGAAGTTAATACTCTACAAAATCCATCTGTATCAGATAAAGACATGATATTCATCAATCTTTCTGTAGTAAACCACTGTTTGTTAAACACAACAGTCCTAAATAGGAAATCCAATGCATACTTTTTATCACTTCGCAAAATATAGCACAGTTTATTGGCAACAGCGTAAAGGAGATCCTTACTTGATTCTGGAATATCATTGTGGATAGCAACTTTTACAACATAGAACAGAAAGTCCATCTCGATTCTTGTGAACCAATTATCACACAAACTGGGAGTATTTCCATGCTAGATGCCTAAGGTAATCTTCAATTTTTTCTATAAACATACTTGTTACACTTTTGTCTTCAATAAAACTTAAAAATTTAAAAAGTGAAGCTAAGAAAGGAATAGGTGAAATAGTACTCAATATGGGCAATACTTTCTGAGCTCTGTCAATAACAGTTGTTCCTAGATTCTTCAAATTCTTTATCAAATGAAGATCTCCATTTTCTATTCCTGAGAGTAAATTAGAAGAGTTTATAAGGTGTTTCAGGATCTCCTTGAAGCCTCTGGATTGTGCTAAATCTTTTAATAAGTTGTTAAGGAACTTCACAGGTACATTCTCAATTGCCACTATTGTTTTGCAGCAATCTAATGCTGCACATAGTAATCTCAAGTGTCCGCAGGTGTAGTGGTCTGAGTGACACAGCTGAGTGATCCATTTCTGCACTCCTTCTTTCAATAATGGGTAAATTTGCTGTTTATACTTTTCTAAATTAGGTATCACATCAGAATTCAAGAAAATATTCACAAATTGCAGGACTACTGCACCATGTGTAGGAGATATTATTGTTGTGTTTATAAAAATATCTGTTCCCTGTACATGTTTGTATAATGTGGTAATTATGACTGGAAATAATGATACAGCTTTTTCAGATGCAATGTTATACTGTAATAAGTTAGAAAGTATGCAAAATGCTTCAATTTGTATTCTTAAGCCATAGGTGCCATCTACACCAGAACTTATGTAAGCTGATATTGGCCTTAGAATATCATACTTTGTAAGCAACAAATTGATGATTTCTGGACACTGCAGTGATAGAAATTCTCAGTAATTTCAACGCTGCCAATATTGGTTTTCCCTTTGTATACGATTTGTGGATCGAAATTGAAATTAATGCCTGTTTCAGGAACAAAGTTCTTCATGAAAGAACCCATCAAATGATCCATGGTAACAATTTTATTTGCAGTTTCAACAGAATCTCTTGCCAGTCTCGTCAATATTTGCAATGAATACTGGACACAGTTGAAACTGGGTCTAACTGTTTCAAGAATATAGTAAAGTCTTTGAAATATATCTGTCCTAAGAAGAGCTGCTATTATGTCAATTTCAGCTAGATGGAAATCTGTGAATTCAGATTCATTTGACTCCAACTCTTCTATTTCTGATTTGTCATTTTCTAAGCATGGCTGTTGTGTGCCTTCTTGAAAACCAATCAATTGCTTCAAGGCATTCTTCATCAACTCTATTGCATAGCAAGTTCCTCATAGCTTTCAGTGCTGGTTCCAATATTATGGTTTTATTTTCATCCATAGCAAATCTAATGATGAAGAATATTTTACTAAGAGGGATTTCTATAATATTTTTGTAAGTTCCTACACTGTAATACTCTAGAACTCCAGCAATTGTGTTTAAAGCCATAACTCTTTGTTGAGGAACAGCAGACCGAGACAGCTCAATCAGTTCGGACAGTGAGTATCCCGGGCGGTGAGGCTCTTCCCCATGATGAAACAGTGTCTTAGTCTTCTCTGTATATTCCATAGTATATGGTAGCAAGTAGCCTTTCAAGTCGAATCTAGCTTCATAAGGTTCATCGGGGTTAACTTTCTTACTTTCAGAGATCCCTTTCATCCATTCGAGCTTGTCTTTCTCGAAAGATTTAAAATTGAGCCATCTGCTGAGTTCAGGGTGGGACAATATGTCATTTTCCCATAAAGAATCATTTTCAAATGAGCCTTCTTCTGAAGAATCAGGTACATCCATCTCAGTGAACTTTCTTTTAATCTGGGTGGAGGTTGCTTTACCTGTGTTCTTTGGAAGAGAGTCAGTTTTATTATCAGATTGCTTCCTTTTAGATTTAAGATATTCTACTAACTTGGGGTCTAAGCTGGACAGTATTTTTTGCTGTTCTTCCAAAATTTCTTTTTCTGATATTTTGCTTAATAGTTTTATGTTTTCATTGTGAATTTCATTTGCATCTTTAGAAGATAGGATATAGCTTTTACTTGGCAAGTTCTTGGGTGAGACATCAACTTCCATTTTAGAAGAAGGTGGATCCACCTCCATTTGTAGAGGTTTTACTGCAAGATCCTCAGCTTGTTTGGTATCCTGAGAGCTACCACTTGAGGTATCATTACTCTGTTTACTAAAATCGTATTTTGTGGCTACAGGGAAGCCTTGAGGAGGCATTTTAAAGTCCAAATTTACACAGTCATCTGAGTTTTTTTCAACAACTTTTCCTAATAAAGAAGGTATCACTTTTGGAAAATATACTTTATCATCATCTACTTCAGATTCTTTTTCGGTTGTGGAGTCTTCGAAGTTCTTTTCTAAGATGTCGCCTACTGGGTTATTTTGATCGGTGCGAGGGCGTTTCTCGGGCATTTCCCTTGAGCCCTTTGGACTGAGCATACTTGGAGGATTTTCTAGTGCCGTCCTCGTTCACGTTACTCCTTTTTGATTGCTTGTTTACTTCGCAACATAAACTGGTCAACTGTGCAGAAGGCCGAAGATCTTGATTTTTCTCCTTTTCTCTGAGATATTCTTCTTGCATCCGGAGTAAATCCTCTTCGTCCTCACCTGGTTTTGGTCTTCTGATCATGTTCGTGAAGTATAATTAATATAAAATGCTTATGTCGATAATTGGGAGTATGATATAAACACAAAGAGAAAAAAGTGAAAAAAATTGATAATTTTAGGTTATGTTTTTCTAAGCTGATGTCAAGCAACTGACAAGAAGACTTTTTTTAAGAGAAGCAAGCAAAGATATAAACTATTATACTGCCCTAAAACTAAAAAGATAATAAAAAATAGTTTTATAAATAACTTATTTATTTATTTATTTTTGCATGTCACACTGACGTCCATTATTAGGTCTTAAATTATAGTCCATATCCGCTTATAACTTATCCGCGCCAATTTGTATGATGTGCTGTTGGTGAACCTAAATAAATAAATAAACAAAACTTTTAAAAAGAAGTATGTCAGTGTCAGTGAATTGTCAAATTTTCCAAACAAACACACGTGATTGATGTAATTTTATTTATTGTGGTAAAAAATAAACATTTCACGTCCAAAATGCCGAAAAAAAAGAACACAATAGATAAATTAAAGCATCCTAACAGCAGGAAAACTATATCGTTTGTCAAGAAATTGAAAAAAGGGGAGAAAAGGGATCAAAAGAAACTTGGTACCGACATCAAAAACAACCTCATAGGTGAGAAAATAGTGTGGTTTAAAGAGAGATTACCTGAAGACTGTGCAGTTTTGTCAAAAGAACAGACCTTGGGACTCATACAGACCTACTTAGCGCGGTTCGATGAGGAACTTGAGCAAATAGCTCTCAAAAACTCAATAGGTCAAAGGAAAAATCGCCAGCACGCGAGTAGAGAAGATATTATTAATATTACGAAAAAGAAGGAGCTAGAGGAGTTCGAAACTTGTGGACTGGAAATGCCTGACCTGCTGGACCACCAGCAAATGCAAGTGTTGAAGACTTGGAACGGAGAACTTAGATATTTGCAGCATTTCAAGTTAAAACGAATAGCTAGAAAACATTTGATCTAAGATAAATAAATTAAAATATTTTTAAATAATGCACTGTTTTATTGTATATTTGTGTGTATGATAAAGTATGGGCCTTCATGATTAGTTGATAGTCTGGAAATCAATAATCTAACATACCAAAGGTCCACTGGAAGAGATTGCTATAATCTGTCTTCCCTAAATTTGATATTAAACCAAATGTTTGACATCACTTTAACAATGTGTGGTTGTCCTAAAAAGCAAAGCTATCATAACACTAAGTTATGTTTTCCTTTTTTACCTAAATTATATTGTGTGATCAAGGCAATTACTATAATGAATTATATTAGATAATAGGAAACTGGTAATAAATATTTAACTATAAAGGTGGAATCAAAATCTTTTTTTTAAATAAAACACCAAATTAATTAGCTAATTTATTCAATCAATAAGTATTTACAACTTCACAGAACGGAATCATATGTCCCAGCATGAAAAATACAGCGAGAGCAAACAAAGGAACACCAAACTACAAATATATACAGCTCATGCCGGTCTCACAACATAACTTTGATATGTTACACAAAAAATCAGTCACAGTATCACATACAAAAATAAAAAAGGACTTATATTAGCATCAAGCAATAATAATTTAGGTAACTAAATTATGTCTAAGTTAACAGTGGAGTGTTGATTATCAGAAAGCTGAAAAACTGAATCTGAAGCAGTTTTTCAGGCAGTCCTTAGTACAAAACACATGAATCCTAGTACATGAGGAGATAACAAGGCTGTCTTTTCTTATTATGTAACGGTCTTAATTTGACCTGTGAATTAATGTATGACTGAGCCGTACCCCAGGCTCCAAAGCGAAAGCTGTAAATGTAACCGGGAATGAATATGTCAGACTACCATTATTTTTTACGAGATGCAAACCATACAATATGGTTATCTGAAAACATCTGTTTTATATGTATACCCCAATTAGTTTATATAATCAACACTCTATTGTTTATAGTTAGTCCAATAAATTATGTAAAATCGTAAACAGGAAACTTGTTTTAAATCATCATGGGCACCCACCACATAACTCATATTCTTTGAATTAAATATTAATAAATTATAATCAGATTGTGAAACTAAAATAAAATCTGAAATCATAAAATATATTCTCTAAGCAGAGATATGTAAATCTATAGATCAATGTTTTGTTTTGGCCCAATCTATTTTAGTTCCTTAATCTTATTTAGTTATATTGTTAAGTTGGCTGTTTGTTTTTCCATTATTATAAAATAAAAAAAAATATCTCTAAGATATTTTAAATAACTTATTGGACAGACATTATGTACTAGTAATTAGACTAATATTATATTATAAAATGTATTTTACAGATAATAGGGAATCCTTCATAACAAATATATGTGATCTGCTTATCTAGGATTAGGTTGGTATATTTGTAGGAGTTTGTCAGTTTTAGCAAAATGACTCGGGGTATAATATTTTGAATAAAATACATCTCGGTACAGTTTACTACAAAAATGTGTAATAGTCCATGCCCCTGTTGAGGAGTTTGTCTAGTTATTCAAATGTAAGGAATTTACTGTACATACATACATACAAAAAAAAAGTCTCGAAACAAAACTAAATAATTATGTGTAAAAAAGGTTCTCTACAATTATTTAATTTATAACACATTTTATCTGCTCCATAACTTGTTTTTATAATTAATTCTCAATTTCATGATTTAAATCATTGGTGGAATATAAAGAGTATGTTCTGAATAAAATATAAAGATTTTGTTTGATTGGTATGATACATAAATATAAATATAGATAAAGGCAATACAAAAGTTGGGTATACAATTTGAAATTAGGTTTTTATCATGTTAATGTGGTTTCACTTCATATTTTAAGGGTTTTTAACACAGGCCAATAGAAACAACTTCAACTGGATGTGATGGCCATACACATAAGTAATGCAGGCATTTGCAAGGCAACAGAGCACAGCATATACTGGCTATAAGTTGGCCAGATACTTTCTACTAACTATAATAGCTTGAATACTAACATGTTGAACCGCACACTATCTCCTTAACATAATACCATTTATCGCAAACTCCAATCAATGTGATGTCTAGCAATGACATCGCTTCTGGGTTGTAAGAATTTGATACCTTCAGTAGGTCGCTATTGGCTTGTGTGCAATATACAAATATCTAACGCTAAGACAAAAATAGTAGAAATTTATTAAGTAGGTAGGAATAATTTAAATGCAAACATGAAAAAATTACATTATGTACTTGTCATCTTAATATTCATTCATTATATTTCATTATTTTTCAGTTATTTTAAAAATAACGATTGAAATACATACCTTGTAGTTGTAACTTATTTTATTGAATTTTAATAAATTAACATAAAAATCTTAAATGTTGTTCTTTGATGCAGATATCTTGAACCAGATAAGTTCAGATATACTTAATCAAATTTAATTTTATAGACAAAAACTGAAGTCTGCATGACTAGTATAGCTGTAATGTATTTAAAAATAGTACCTTCTTTTGATATTTCAGATAATTGTATACCATGTATATAAAAAAAAATTGTACAACCCATGCCCTGGCATATATGTTTTTTATTTCATCAATAAGGAAGTTTTAACAGTCTTACTCAACTGTTATATTCATTAAAACAATCATATTAATGTAATTTCAATCTGTTCTGATATGATGGATTAATGAAATGCCATAAGATTATTAGTCATCATGAGAAAGTAACTTTTGCGAAACTAATTTACATCATCGCATATCTAATCGGGTGATTAGAATTTATGAGCTTGTTCATGCGTGACTTGATAAAAGCAAACGAGAACATAACTCAACTATGTCCAATAATATCTTGGAAATTATTAAAGTATGCTAAGAGATGCACTTTCAAGCTACTTACCAATACAACACTACATGATTTTGAAAATAATTCGAAAAGTGGAGGCCTTATTGAGTACGTATGTAAAAGATTAAATAATAAATCCTGCTGAGTCATAAAAATCTCTATTATTATTACTATGCATCTAGGCACTTGAAAGTCTAATGTTAGAGTACTTATTTCATAAGACTAACATTTCATGTTTTTATGTTGTATGTAGATGTAAATTCTGTATCTGTTAGGTACCTACAATATTACCTCATAATACATTTAGATTTTATATATTTACAATTTTTATGAGACATTTATAATAGGAATAAAATCTAAAATTGGACAGATTAAAATTTTAATAGATTAGCGCTGAATTTAAATAAATTACAGACTAAGCATAAATAAATAATTCATAATTTTTCACAAATTACAAAAATAATTTTAGGGCTATGCAATAATTTCTAGTCAATATATCATTATTTGCATGCCTGTTTTTGTTTCAACAGGGTATTTGACTAGATAATTTTACTTCATTTACAATAATATACATATATTCTTTTAATAGGATTTCATTACAAAATATAAATAACAGAAATTATTGGAATCATAAAAAGTATTTTGATCAGGAGTAAATGAATAATAGTTTGGTGCCTCTCAATTTTAATATTTAAAACATTCAATTTCTGCCATATTGTGTAACCTATTCATATTCAATACCTTTTAAGGAATAGTTACTTAATGCATACTGTCAAATACCCTACACCACGGCATCCACTTATTTCTTCACTTATTTAGAGAGCAGATCTGGTTGCCAGCACCGACAAGTCAGATGATATTCTTACTCCTCAATTAATTTATATTTTATTTCATTTTACATCTCCATTGCTTAACATTTAAAATCCTAGAGAAAAATCAAGTAAACAGTGGAAGATGGTAGAAGTCGTATCCTCTCTGGCCGCGGGCCGCCAACCATATGTATACTACATGGTATGCTCCTGGAACAAAACATATCATACCTGCTACAAAGAAAACTGCACCCTGTAGACCATTTTCAGGCTCTGCAACAGCAAAGGCTCCCATGCCGAGCAAGCCGACTCCTACAATTAATAGGACTACAGCAGCACAGACAGTCTTCCAATTCTCTCGGACCTTAGGGTGGTTCCAGCAGTACATGGATTGCGTAGCTTCCACATACTCATGTATAAGTGAATCAGAGTCTCTCGACGTTGTGTCTTCAGTGCATTTGTATGTTTTACTGTGGAAATAAAAATAGCTCCTGTAAATATACTAGTCATGTTTATTTATAAACTTGAGTTCAACTGTGTTTGACAAAGTATTTCTCATTGTCATGTTTTACCCATTTAAAAGATAGGGATTTCTAAAGATGTTTAAGATTATTATTGAAGTATAGTGTTAAACACAGGCATTTTAAACAGTGACTTTTTGGTGATATAAAATTTTTTATGATATGATGGAAGGATGCCAAAAAATGCTATGAAAAATGCCTCTCAGTTAGTAGGCAAGGAATGCTAACATTTGACAAAAATATCAAGGTTTGAAGTGGCCAACACCAAATTAGGCACACAGATCTGAACTAAGGGTAATTAATGGTCACTGTGTGCAGACTTCATGTACAAAAATAAACTGCTGACATAACATTGCCAGACAGGGGGATGGCCTTGAACCTCAAACACAAGACATATAGTACAAGGTTTGTGACTCACCCCTAAATTGGGGAGAGTTAAGTACAACATTGACCTAACTGGGAATCAAACGCGTCATAACGCACGCTCATACCGCTAATGAATTAAGAATGTAATTAGGACTAATTACAGTAACATACAGCCTGTAAATGATAGCAAGAACAACGCAACCGCAAATATTATGCTGGATAATCGTATGCGGGAAGTTACGGTTAAAAGAACGCTAAAGCACTACGAAATTTAGGTTTACGCTAGTCAATAAACTAGAGTAGGTCATCGAACATCGGTTGATTAGCGCGCATTAGCGATCATTAGGACGTTAGCGCCGGAACTAGGTCTGCAGGGCGCTAATAACGGCTCCAGATGAGTTCAAAAGCCTCTCCCCACTAGGAAGCACATGACTCATTTAAGGTCATGAACACCATGACAATATCACAAAGAAAAGTTTAACAAAACATCAAAATTTGAAAGCAAACTTTTTGATCACAGTCTGTAGGTGTAAATATGTCTTACCTTGATAGATAATCGCCTCCATTCTTGTATTTATTCGATAAAGGGGACCTGTCGCCCGTCGCTCCATACACTTTTATGGCTTCGTCAGTCTCCTCTTCGAAGGCATCGTCGATCGAGAATCGTTTGTCGTTGTTACCAAACGGTCTCGTCATTGTTAAATTTTATCTTTATCAGCCTGGAGATGTAAAATAAACATTACAACGTCCGCACAAAGACAAAACACAGCTGTCAATTTATCATATCAACATGCGCCATATTGATTACAAATCGCTCCCAAACTCGCTCAAACAATATGCTTTTTGATGAAACTATAAAATTATTTATTGATTGCATGAAGTGCAGTTCTTTTACAATAAATTAACAAAATTTATAGTAAATTGAATTCCCACCTAAATGTTAAAATCAATCAATACACAAAAACATATTTATACTCTCTTCAATCAAAATAATAGAAATCATACGTAGGTTTTAGAGCGTACTTTAATGCAACGTGTAGTAAAACGACAAAGCCTTTAATTTATGGTAGAGATTTTTGTAAACTCCCATTTAAAGTTGTCGAGTCCATAAACAAAAAAAAATTGTCTGTTGTTGACTGCATTATGGTTGACTGTCAATAATGTCAAAAACACATGGTGATCTCTCCGACAGTGTTTATTTTTGTTTTATTGTAGATATTTACTAATTTCCCCAATAATGGTTAATAAAATATGGTCTAAAGTTGCCCCCCCACTGTCAGCGCCTATTCTAAATTGCATAAGGAAGCAGGAATTTACCGCCATGACGCCTATTCAAGCGGCAGTGATTCCTCTTATCTTATCCTGTAAGGATGTGGTGGCCGAGGCAGTTACAGGGTCCGGGAAGACACTGGCGTTCGTGGTGCCTATGCTAGAGATGCTGTTGAAGAAGCAGAAGGACGTGCCATTGAGGAAAGACTTCGTTTATGCTGTTATTATATCGCCAACAAGAGAGTTAGCTACGCAAATATTCAAGGTACTAATGCTAATTATTTTAATATCTTGCTGCACAAAACAGGTGTGATGGTATTATAAAAGTCTAAGGATTGTCTTCTTCTTCTTAAAGTGCCTTTACGACTTGCGAAGGTTGGCCGTCAATCTAGCATATCCGTCTCGGTCTCTAGCGAGCCGAAATCGCTCGGCAGCGCTCGCGATCCCCGTTCACTCCCGGATGTTACGCAGCCATGATTTTTTTCCCCCGAACCACATGCCTTTTACCAGCTACTTTTCCCATCATAATAAGTTGCAACAACTTGTATCTATTATGTCTTAAATGATTGTCTGTTGTAATATAAAAATAAGTTTGGTTGTTACAATTTCGTCTTTAATATTTATTTAGGTGGTAGAGCAGTTTCTCCAAGAACCAGAACTCTCCCATGTGACACTCTCTCTTCTGGTCGGTGGACGGTCGGTAGAAGCAGATGTTGAGAGCCTTCAGAAGGGCTCCCATGTGGCTGTGTGCACTCCAGGAAGGCTCATGGACCTGCTGGCGGAGAGGAAGCACCTCAACCTGGCGGGCAGACTTAAGGAATTGGTGTGTCATCATGAATATTTTATTGTTTCATTTGATGTACAGTGTTAGGTTTCAACTTCATATAACATTTCCGAACGCATCCTCATCAATCCTTACCACCTTCCCAATCCTAACTTGTGTGGAATAATGTAACAAGCTGGAAGGTAGAAGTAAAATGACCTGACAACGGTCTGTTCCGTGCATGTCGAGGTGAAGAACTGTTGATTCCTGAGTAATCCCGTGATACTGCAAGGGGCGCCCCTGAAACCAAACCTCCACGCAATCTACTCATCAGGAACACAAAACAAATGTCGCGTTAACGTTTGGAGAGTTCTATTTGGAAGGCACCGAACCAGCGCCAATTGTGAGTATAAGATCATTTATTCCATCTCTCCAGTCCTGACACGACATCTGGTCCTTCTAACCGAATTTCCATAATTTCCCTTCATTTCCATGCGTTTCTATAATTCGTTAACAATGTTTGTCGAAAATTAATAAATTATATATAACTTCTAACTATATATTAACTCGTAACTTCCACAATTAATACAAATCTATTTGTTGCTGCATCATCTTAAATGAACCCTGCAAGTCAGCAGACTAAATGAATACAAAATGGTTAGGTGGTGCAGTAATTGAAAAAGGAGAATAGAAATAAACTGAGTGTTATACTAATAATTATAATACTTACATAAATAGAACACATTCATGTAATCCATTTAAATGGAAAGAAAAAATTTAATTAGGGAAAATTATAATAAAATCAGTTTCCCTTGTAAATCTAAACTATTTATAACCAGAGACCACTGTAACGATTTTATGTTATACGAAAACACGAAACATTTGCGCGATGTAATCAACACCCAGCGCCATCTATTGGTATAACTAATGTCCCAAAACGAAGAGAGGGAGGGCCACTAGTATTTTATAAATCCTGAAATTTTATAATATAATTGGATCAATATTTAGAGTATATATGTATATCCCAACACTTTTTAAGTTTTTATTATTCTACCTAGGTGTTATATAAATCAATAACTATAATAACACATTTTTTGGAGTGTACTATTATATAATGTTATCAGAAGTGTTTGAAGTGCTAAAAATATTATTTTACTCTTTTTCATTTGTGGTTTTTATATTTTTTTCATACTTTTCTCATTTTTCGGAAACCACAGTAGAAGCCCCAGAGGTACAATAAAATGTTTAGGATCATATCATATTACTTTTAACAGGAAATTCTAGTCCTGGATGAAGCAGATCGGCTGCTAGACCTGGGCTTCAGCACGACACTCACCACCATCCTGCAGTACCTCCCGCGGCAGAGGCGCACAGGCCTCTTCTCCGCCACACAGACGAAGGTAGGCTAAAGTGACAGTTTAATAAGACAACATAAATATTATATTCCTAAAGTCATCTATACTATTAATAAAGAGGTAACGCCTCGGCGGGTGACTGACTGATCTATCAATGCACAGCCGAAACTACTAGACCATAAATCATGAAATTAGAAACATAGGTAGTTTTTATTATGTAAGCGCGCACTAAGAAGGGGTTTTCAAAAATTCAACCCCTAAAGTGGTGAAATGGGGGGTTAACGTTAGTATGAAAGTCTGTCATTTTTGATGTTACAGTTTTGAAAATTCGGGTTATGTTTATCAATAAAAAAATAAAATTGACCTGTTTCAGTTTTTTTTTTAATTCAACCCCTAAAGAGGTAAAATGGGGATAGAAACATTTTATGGAAAATTCGTTATTTTTAAAGTTGGAGTCATGAAAATTGGTATTTCGGCTCATCATACAAGTTATTTGACCATTTTTTTTATTCAACCCCCAAAGGGGTAAAATGGGAGTTGAAGATTCGTTATATTTAATGCTAGAGTCGTGAAAATGACTATGTATTTGCACTGTTCATACAAAATTAATATCAGTAATTTCAGCATTTTCGATATTCAACCCCCTAAAAAAGGGTAATCGGGGGTTAAAAGGGCGGATGGAATTTTGGTCATTTTGAAAGTTAAAGTCATGAAAATGGTATTTGGGCTTTTTATATAAAGTAAAATATTTAGCAATTTTTTTTCAACATATAAAGCAGTGAAATGGGGTTGTATGGGAAATTCGCCATATTTGATGCTCGAGTTCATGAAAATTTAAACTTGGTCATTCAAAAATACAAAAAAAAATGTTTATTGCAGTAACTTAGTCTAATACAATATTTTGTGTATGATGCTCCCTTTTAAGCTCATTTGCTTGTGATAGGCAACACCGCTCTTCCATAGCATAGTGACAATAGACTAAACTCACTAAAATAATTAATCATTCATTCAGATTTTTTTAGCATTTTTTCAATCAACCCCTAAAAGCGTGAGCGAGGGTTAAAACGCCATAAAGAAGTGTCGTTATTTAAAGCTAGAGTCATGAAAATATATATTGGTATTTTTATATAAATTATTTAGCATTTTTTAACTACTAAAATTCTGAAATGGAGTTAAAACGTTGTACGGAAGATTCGCCGTATTTAGTGCTCATCAGTCATGAAAATATATGCAAAATGAATGAAAGACATTTTAGTATTTTTTTAGTCTCATTTTAAATCTCCGTTTAATGGCTACCTACTTACCTATAATCTCAGAATTGGTTAACTACAAATCAAGTTCGTATAGAAAAATACAATTTCGAAATGTTTTGTTTTAAAATTAATTAAATTACCGCAGCGAAGCGAGGGTGGGCCACTAGACATGCAATAAAGTCAGTAATGTAATGAGATTATTATTCCGCGATGTAAATATTATTAAGATAAAAAACATTTCAACAAAATAACTGAAAAAAGAAGAAGCAATAAACATTTTCACTTATTTGGTTGATCTAACATGCTAGATGGACTTTATTCACGATACCTTTACGAATTTTGCAGTATATTTTATTTCCCACCAAGCAAGGCTTATATTTACTATTAAAATAAGATTGTCTTTCTGTGCTGATATTCATCAAATAGTTTACGAGTAGTTTTTAGTAGGTAGATGTGACAACGAAACTGATAATCAGACTTGTATTCGGGTGATGCATGTTATTCACAACATGTCCACAAGGTGGACCAATAATCTGGTGAAGTACTGGGAATCCCTTGGATGCGGGCGGTACAGGACCAATCTGAGTGGAGATCATCGGGGGAGGCCTATGTCCAGCAGTGGATCTATATTGACTGATATAGTCATGATGATGCTGATTCGTCTGGAGTTATTCCCGCTGTCCACCCTCTGCTTGTCCACACCCTCTTTCAACAAAGAAGGGGTGGACAGCGGGAATTTTTTTAGCAATTGTTTTACTGTTTACCCGGGGTGGACAAGCAGAGGGTGGACAGCGGGAATAAACCTTGGTCTGCCCGCTATCACTTTAAATAAAATAAAGACACAATCGAAAATCTCCTTCGTTCGTTACCTGGAGGTTGTCTGGTAAATCGTTCTTCTTCTAAAATCTTTCAGCAAATGACGCCGAAATTGTGCTCTAAGCCCCTTATTACAAATTGTAACATTGTTGTAACATGAATGCAATGATCTTTAGTACGGTAACAATAACTTAAACCGCGATTTATAATAAGGTGGTAAATTTCTGTAATGCCTACTTCTTAACTTTTGTTAAAAAAAGTGTATGATAAGGTCGTATCTAAGTGAGAATAATGAAAAGCGATCTGTACGAATATAGGCGCTGGTGTATTGCCATTTCAGCGGTTCACTATATTGCGGTTCGGTGGCGTCCCGGGAAAGTCCGTGTGTAGCCGGGCGTAGGAGGCAAAGCAAAGTGAATAATGCACTTAAAATTTTATCGACAGCCTTCGGTAGGCATTCAAACCCACGATCTTTTGCTAACCGGACAACTGGGTGTAATATATGTATTTAAGTATATATTTGTGTTCCTCTGCTGTCTGATATCTGTAACCTGATTCCGTACTTAGTAGCTTAAGCACTTGTTTAAGCTACTTAGTACGCAATCAGGTCAACGTATGAGATGTTGTGAGAATTATTATTATTACTGCTTTACCGACTAAGCTAGGTTAGTCGACGAATTTTGTAAGTGCTTTTACTTCGCCGTGAGCCGACCACTGTCGATAACTTTTAAGTGCATTATTTACTTAAGAATTAATTGCAAAAAATACCCAAAAAATTCAAAGCAAAGTGGCCTAGGGCTCGGCGACGCGGCGTAATGGCTGCTGTGACGTCACGGCCCCTCCGCACGTCTCCTCCCACGCATATATTGCCGGTTGCGAACAGTACATCTCTCTTAAACCTAGACTTTAACCATTTCTTTAAGGAACTACAAGATCTAGTCAGAGCGGGCCTTCGCAACCCAGTAGTGGTCAGCGTGAAAGAGAAGTCCACGATCAGCACGCCCCTCCTTCTCGAGAACTACTACGTCATTGTGGAGCCCGAGGACAAGTTCCTGTTCCTTCTGAACTTCATACGGAACCGCAAGATGGTGAAGGGCCTGTTCTTCCTGCCGACTTGCGCGTGCGTCGACTACTGGGCGGACGTGCTACCGATGTTCCTGCCTGATAAGAAAGTGTTCGCGATTCATGGGAAGATGAAGCAGAAGAGGAGTAGGATATTGGAGAAGTTCAGGGAGGCTGATAACACGATTTTGCTGTGCACGGATTTGTTGGCGAGGTGAGTCTTTTAAATAAATAAATATTTCACAACATCACATCCGACTGACTAGGTAGGTTGTTCAAGCACCTGTGTTACGGATATCAGAATCATCAGTGGGATTACAAATATATCGCACCCGTAGTAAAATACCGACCTTACTCAAAATTTTAATATAGATGCTAAGTGAAAATAGTATCGGCTAAAATCTAGGGATGAAAGGTCATCTAACAACAATTTTGAGTTAAGCAAATAGGTACACTCACATATGAAATGCGTTATTTACTTACCTACTCAAGAATAAATTGCAAAAAATTGCTATAAAAATATCAACAATTTTGAGTTAGGTCGGTATTTTACTAAGGGTGCGATATATATAATGTAATACTTTTTTTTTGTAAATATATAGATCCTTATAATACGACAAAAAACCCAGACCAATACAAACAGACATGTTCATGCACACAAATGTTTGTACTGTGCGGTGATCGAACCCGCAACCCATCGACCAAAGGCAGCGACCCCGGTTCCAAACTGGTCGTCAAACGGGTTACCTTTTCATGTGTAAATATGAATTTCATAACCCAGTTTCCCCCACCAGGGGCCTGGACATCCCAGAGGTAGAGTGGGTGCTGCAGTGGGAGCCCCCCAGCAGCCCCGCGGCGCTGGTGCACCGCGTGGGGCGCACGGCGCGCGGCGGCGCCGCGGGCTGCTCGCTGCTGCCGCTGCTGCCTTCCGAGGATGCGTACGTGCCCTTCATCAGGGCCAACCAGCTGGTGGAGCTTAAGGACTGGCGGGAGTCGAAGGATGAGATCAAGATTAGCACGAAGTTGAAGGAAAAGGTGAGACACTCCATTTTTTATGTTGTATGTGGCAGACGAGCAGAAGAATCCTTTTGGTAAACAGCCCATTCATGCTGAAGCGTGACTCTCCCACGGTATGCATGAACGGTACGTTTTTCACCACTCGTTTCTCTCTGCTCGGTATCGGTCGGTTGCCCCACCTACCTTCAGAAGATACATGCACTTAATCACGCCGTTTCGCTGAGTTAAGTAAAGTAAGTACCGGAAGCCCAATCCAAGGGGAAGAATTGTTAGCGCATTTGTGACTCCACTGGTGTTGCTTATCATCAGGTGATCCGTCTGTTCGTCTACCAACTATTACATAAAAATAATCTTATGTCGATTTGATGCAATGATAATCTGTCACTCAGAAAAAAAAAATACAAAGGAACTCAGCATTATAGTCTTTATCTACCATATACCCGACGCAAATTATTACTTATTTTAACCATTCATGTGATTACAACTCGATAAAAGAACTGGTCGTGTACGGTTCAGATGCGCCCTCTGTTACCAAAGATATCTATGGCACCGACTGTCACGAGTATTTCCGTTTAGTATAGTACTCTAGTACCTAATAAAACTGCTAACTGCCCTGTAATCTTGTATGGTACAGAGTGTTGGGCATCTACCAAGCAAAACCTCACAAAGCTGCACCACACCACTGAAATGCGCATGTTACGTTGGTCAGCGGGCGTCACTAGACTTGACAAACTGCGAAACCAGTGCCCTTACCATGAGTTTGAAAAACTGTTCTCGCTATCGAAAACTATCGCTTTGTCCCTTTCATTGTGCTGCAAGTGAAAGAGACAGAGCAATAGTTTTCGAGTACATCCGAGGTAGTTACAAAATCGCCCCCATATCTCAAAAAGTACAAGAAAAGCGTCTCCGATGGTATGGGCACCCAAGAGTTAAGCTTAAAAAATGTATTTTTTTTATTATTTTTCCCCATTTGTATCTCTGTAGTCTGTACAAATAGGTTATACCACAGAGAACTTCGAATGCTCTAAGAACTTAAAATATTTGTATGCTACAATTTAATGGCTAAAACATCATCAGCCCATTTAAGTCCCCACTGCTGGGGCACGGGCCTCCCTCAATCACATGAGGGGTAATTGCCATACTCACCACGCTTGCCAGACGGGTTGGCGAGGGTTTTGATATAAATGCAGAGTTTTCCTTCTCTGGGCGCTGATGATCATGCCAGCAGCTTTACCTTAGTCGCCTTTTACGACACCTCGGTAAGAGTGAGGGTGGCCTATTCTACTCTGCCGGGACCACACGGCTTAATAGGTTTAAATAGGTTTAAGCAACATGTAAATTTTAATGGCTAAATAGGTTAAAGCAACATGTAAATTTACAACATCTACATTATATTTATTGGCAAATAAAGTATTTTGTATTTTGACGTCCTCTAGACCACATGGTGCGGGCAGCCCTAGCCATACCAACGACGAAGCACGGCCGCGGAAGATTCCCGCCACCTGACTAACGACGGTCCAAAAATACCTGACCCCAAAAAACATTAACCCAGAAACCGCTCAAAACCGCCCAGAGTGGAGAAAACGGACAACTGGAGCCGACCCCATATCATGGGAAAAGGCGCAGGCAGATGATAGCTACCCATAGAAAAGGGAATGGCCTAGTTTGAAGTGTGTATTTGCAGGTGCTGTCGATGCTTCACGGCGCACAGAGGGCGGACCGCGCGGTGCTGGACAAGGGCCAGCGCGCGTTCGTGTCGCACATGCGCGCCTACTCCAAGCATGAATGCAACCTACTCCTACAACTCAAGCAGCTGCCACTAGGTAAGTGCTACGGTAATAGTATCTCTTACAGTATTTTAACTAGACCACGGTAATGGAATCTCTAGCGGTATTGTAACTCGGCCACACTATTAATATCTCTAGCATCTTGTAACTCGGCCACGGTAATGGAATCTCTAGCGGTTTGTAACTCGACCACGGTAATAGTTTCTCTTACATTTTGTAACTCGGCCACGGTAATAGCATCTCTAGCAGTATTGTTACTCGACCACGGTAATAGTGTCTCTAGCAGTATTCCAACTCGGCCACGGTAATAATATCTCTAGCGCTATTGTAACTCGATCACGGTAATGGAATCTCTAGCGGTATTGTAATTCGGCCACACTATTAGTATCTCTAGCATCTTGTAACTCGGCCACGGTAATAGTATCTCTAACGGTATTGTAACTCGACCACGGTAATAGTTTCTCTTACATTTTGTAACTCGGCCACGGTAATAGTATCTCTTAACGGTATTGTAACTCGACTACGGTAATAGTTTCTCTTACATTTTGTAACTCTGCCACGGTAATAGCATCTCTAGCGGTATTGTAAGACAACCACGGTAATGGAATCTCAAGTGGTATTGTAACTCGACCACGGTAATACTATCTTATCTCTAGCGGTATTGTAACTCGACCACGGTAATAGTGTCTCTAGCAGTATTGTAACTCGACCACGGTAATACGGTCTCTAGCAGTATTGTAACTCGGCCACGGTAATAGTATCTCTAGCGATATTGTAACTCGGCCACAGTAATAGTATCTCTAGCATCTTGTAACTCGGCCATGGTAATAGTATCTCTAACGGTATTATAACTTGACCACGGTAATGGTTTCTCTAACATTTTGTAACTCGGCCACGGTAATAACTACTCTAGCAGTATTGTAACTCGACCACGGTAATACCTGTATTGTGACTCAACGTGGTAGGGCTGCCAGTCCGATCCCCAGTAAAAGGAATTTATCTTAACTTCTATCGGTATCGATACTCTCAAGCAACCACTAGATATTGAGATATGAGGCGCACGCGTACCGTCCACTTGTATGAGTTTACTGCTAGAAATTAAAAAAAACTGCTTACGTAATACTTGAACGGCCGCTGTATACTTTTAGGCCACATAGCCACCAGCTACGGCCTCCTGAAGGTCCCGCTCATGCCGGAGATCAAACAAGAACACAAGGAGCAGTTCCTCGGCCCGAAGGAGCCCATAGACTACAACAGCATCCCGTACAAGGACAAGCAGAAGGAAAAGAGCAGGCTGCAGAAGTTGGACGAGTTTAAGAAGTCGGGCGTCTGGCCGACTAAGAAGAAAAAGAAAATGGTGAGATTAATGTGACTAAAATTATACATTTTGTAGGTTAAGGGACCGTGGGAGAGACACGCTTCGGCCTGAATGGGCCGGCTCGACCGGAGTGATCACAGAAAACCGGCGTAAAGCAGCGTTGTGCTGTGTTTCGCTGCGTGAGTGGAGGAACCGGAGGCCCAATCCGGGGGAAGGGGGGGGTGTAAAGGTAGGCAGCACAGGTGGGCGGCGGCAATTGTTATCATCTGGTGATCCGTCTGCTCGTCTGCAACTTATCACATTAAAAGAAACCTTACTTTTATGGAATGGTTGAGCTGCGGTAATATTTCTCCACTTGTAGCTGGCAACGCATCAGCGAACCAGACTACCCAAATCCTGAATCATAGTCTTAAAGCGTACCCTGGGCTTGGTAGACGCAACCGGGAATTACACGATAAGATGAGGAGGCATCAGGGAGCAATTTTGCAGATGGTTCATGGATGAGGTGATTAGGCACTTACTCACCCATCAGGTAACCCGCTTGCTCACTTGTCGCCAGTAGAATAAAAAACATCACGGTGTAGACTTTCATGTGGTGTTTTAGGTTTTTTTTAAAATGTATAGCCTCTATTGTAAGCATTTGTGTAAAAAGTAGTAAAGTATCAGCCTATAAACTGTCCCACTGCAGGGCAAAGGCCTCCATCATAGAAATCAACTCATCGCTACTATGATGGGATTAGGCTTAATCACCACGCTTGCCAAATGCGGATTGGTGATCACAAACCCGAGCTATGTTCGAAAAATTCGAAACATAGTTTTCGCTCGACCCGGGAATCGGACCCAGGACCCCGAGATCACGGCCCGGTACTTAAACCACTAGACCAACAGGGCGTCTGGGGTCAGGGCGGCCCAAAGAGAAAATAAAAATTTTCGATTGGTCAAGCGGACTCCACCCCCCGCATCCCATGGGCAGGTCGACTTTGTAGCGGTTAAGGGGTATAGTCTGCGCCACGACCCGCTAGTCTCCATCAACAATCAAATTTCAGCTTTATGCTCATAGAAACGAAGAATCTTAGTTCCGAGTTTTTCCGTGGGACTTCATTCTTTATAGTTAAGTCCATAGTATTATTACCTTACTCTATGCGGTAAGTCTTGTGTAAGTCAACACAATCTACAAATCTCATTCCAGATACAAACACAATCCTGGGAGCAAGCGAAACAGAACAAAGAAGAACGCAAAGAGCGCAAGAAGAGGAGGAAAGAACTCCGCAAGAACGAGCCAGTAAAGCGAGGCAAGAAACGGCGCGCCGTCACACAGGCGGAGCTCGACGAGCTGGCGGCCGACGTTGCGCTCATCAAGAAGCTAAAGAAGAGGAAGATCACGAAAGAACAGTTCGATGAGGCGTTCGATGTAGATAAATAAATTGTTTTATTGTTTTCTTCTTGTTTCGATTCAGACAGCCCCCCCGCCACGCCAGTGCATTGTTATTTCTTAATATAATATAATATAATATAATATAATTCTCACAACATCTCATACGTTGACCTGATTCAGTACTAAGTAGCTTAAGCACTTGTGTTACAGATATCAGACAACAGAGGAACACAAATATATACTTAAATACATATATTACACCCATTATTATTATTATTATTTCTTGCAGTGAATATAAGTCATTTAAACAATCTGGAAAGAACTCTGTTCTCTGGAATGCACTACAAATTATATCTGCGATGGCGCAATTGGTAGTGACCCTGCCTCTTACGCCAAAGGTCGTGGGTTCGATCCCCACCCTGGACAAACATTCGTGCGATGAACACTTGTGTTTGTTCAGTGTCTGGGTGTAATATATGTATTTAAGTATACAGGGTGTAACAAAAAGGGGGTATCAACCCGAAGTGAACCGATTCTGACAAACTTTACAAACCTCATATTAAAGTTTTAAACCTTCTAAGTTTATATTGTGATTTTTAATATTTAATTGAAATCTAATCCTTCGTGAATTACATTTCAATTCGCACATCACTAGTGAACAATCAGCTGACAAGGTTATTATCCTTTGCCCGCTCCTTTTGGAATAGTTACAGCTCTTTGCACTCCTGGCTGTGCTCCTGGTTATTGAACACAATATTAAAATGGGTTCCGAACATTTTTATAATTTTCTTTTATGTTAAGAGAAAATAAATACCTATATGAAGTGGAAACAATAAAAGCAGTACTGCTTTTATTGATAAAACATATTGTTAAAAGATGGGAACATAAGTACTTATGTACCCATCTTTTTACAATATTTTTTAATTATGCACAATAAACAAGCGTGAAAAGAGTGGTGACAGACAACCAGCAAAAGAAACCTTACGATCTAATGAGATACATTGACCAATCAGGTACCTAGTCGGTATGTATCCGTGTACATATTGGACGACAAGTAAAGATTCAATCAATGAAATTCACAAAATAAATGAATCAAGAAAAAATCCGCGTAATTGTAAGAAAAAATCAATAATCACAGGCCTCGGAAAGCACATCAAGCCTACTTACTTACTTCTTATCTGAATAGTTATCGACCAGAAAACTTATCCGAATCCTAAACTAAAAACCGTATCCGAATTACATAAAAACTACGCTGGTCCCGCAAAGCGCGACCGCACATTACCACAAAAAATACCTGGTCAAGATTACCAGAAATACAATGTAAAACAATAAAAATTCCAAACCGGCACGTATTTTTTGAAGTTGAACCCTAATTTATGTTAGAACCTAACTATTGTTCAATAACAATACCATTATCAATGATGACCAATCACGATCAATAAGATCGCCGCCCGCCCAATGAAATGTCATCATTCACCCGCCAAAAAGCCCGCCATATTATGGGCGGAGTTAGTCATTAGGGTAAACACACCAATAAATGACAAAGATGAGTGTTAAAAACAATGTGTTTTTGTTTTAAAAAACATTCAAGTATTTCAAAAACTTCCAAAACTAGGGTTCATGGTTTGATTCCCAGTACGTACAGACACCCACACCAGTTACCACAATCTGTTTAATTTATTCCATTGATATTGAGTAGTTGAACCAAATGTGTTTGACGTACATTCTACCTAAAGGTGAGATTCGATTGAAGAAATTGTACATATTTGTATCCATTGATGTGTGGCTGTCTGTACTTACTAATTATTGTTAGATGGGATACGTGTCTTCTATGTCAAATATTTTTTACGATCTTGCATTAACGTTGTTATTTTTACTATCACAAATGTAGTACATATTAAAAAAGCCTACCCGTCTCACAAGTAAACTAGCTCCAACCCAAGGAGCCTAGAACCCAGGACCTTACACTGTCCGGGCGAATATTCTAACCACTGAGCTACAGAGTCACTATGAGTAACCGCTGTTATCCATTACCTCTTACGCGATAAAAACTAAGTACCACATTTTACATATTTTTCTGAAGTTTTAGGTATGGCATTTGCGTCCGACGATCATAAGTCCTTAATTATTAGGAGTTAGTACATAGTTCTTTAAACATTAATAACATTTTATAGCCATATTTAAATGGTTTTGTATTGTTTTTCAAATCTGCATCAGTATTTACTCCTCAACGTAATAATTTGGAAGTGGATGGGCTGATGTTGTAAGGCAACTTATACTACTAGTCGTTCAAGGCTTAGAAGCAATCAACTTAATTTGAAAAAAAAAAAAACTATGTTCCAAACTTAGTTATAATAAGTATTCTTAATAATATTATTTGAATGGAATATGAAAACATAAAAACAAAAATATCGTATTTTGCCTATTAGAAATCATTCATAAAAAATTGCGGTAGCGTAATAGAAGCTCGTTTAGCTGCAAGCGCTTTACAGCTTGAAAACAAAAGACATTACCCGCCATGTCTTTTTCTATTCATTTTTTACGCCACTATCAATGATTTATCAAACAAAACAAATGATTTCCCTAAGTCACTACGTCGATCAATTTTTTCAAAGGGTACTTTTTCCCCTATTTTTAAGTGACAATTATTAGGACAGATACCCTAGTACTGGGAGGCTAGAAATCGGAAGCGGTAAAAAGGAAGCACACGCAGCAGGTGCGCGGGATTTACAAAGCAGTCGCTCTCTATCCGCTTTAGTGTGAACAAGTTCGACATCCTAGGTTTTCAGTTGTGATAAAAGTGACAATGTCTCTAAGTAATCGGGATTACTATGAAATGATTCTATGTGTGGGTGCTACCGACGGCAATTTGAGTGCAGCACGGGAGCTGTACTTTCAAAGCTTCATTGAAGATAGACCAGCACATGATCGTAGGCAACTTCCTTCATTGCGTAGCTTCAGACGTCTGACGCATCGGCTGTTTACGACTAGCTCGTTCCATCCAGGAGCTTCGACCGGCCGTCCTTCTACCCAAGATCCGGATTTCGAAGAAGCCGTGTTAGAACACTTCGAAAATAACCCGCGGACCAGTACGCGTCGTGCTGCCTTGACATTGGGGCTGGCAACCACATGAATGTTTGGCGAGTGTTGCACGTAGATGGCCAGCACCCATATCATTTTAGCAAAACGCAGGAGCTGATTCCTGCTGACTACTTACCTCGCGTGTCATTTTGTGACTGGTACAGAACGGAGGTCGAGAGTGCACCACCATGGGGCCACATAAAAAACATTGTTTATGCAGTCCAGTGTTCATCCAAAGATGAAATGAAACAGCACATAATCGATGCATTTAACACAGTGACGCCAGAGATGCTGCGTAACACCAGAGAGTCTACCTACAGGCGAGCTGGTTTGTGCATTGAACGAGGAGGTCGACATTTCGAACCTTTCTTTGAAACGTAAGTAAGTTTATTACGTAACTTTTTTTATGTGTTAGGTGGCAGACGAGCAGACAGATCACCTGATGGATGATTGCCGCTGCCCATAGACACCCGCGACACCAGTAGAGTCACAAGTGCGCTGCCAACCTTTAAACCCCCCTTTCCCCCGGATTGGGCCTCCGGTACCTTCACTCACGCGGCCTATTTTCTTAATAAGTTAGCTAGGTGATTTTTTATGTGCTAACCTACTTTTACCTACCGCCATTTACTAAAATAAATACAAATAATACCTACTTAGATGTACACCTAACGTAATAAAATAACAGCACCTATTTTTTTATTATTAATTCTCATTCATTGTCGCCATGGACCTAAAAATAAAATCTGCTGTGGCAAAATTACTTCTAACACCAGTGATTTAGTATCATTATTGTTTGTTACAGTTGTCAAATGAAGCGCGCCGACACAAGAGCAGCCGATTCTTCTGACAATGCCGCCGCGCGCCGCCGAAATCCTTTGCCGTTTGCCGCCGTGCCTCGGCACGTGTAACTTCCTACCTATGCAAGAGACGCGGACGCCGCCCGGTACCAGGCGACCAGGACACGCAAGGAGGATTTAATGTAGGGTGCGAAATGTGACGTGTAAGGACAGTGACCTCAATAGTGTTGTGCCACAATTGTTTACATGCAAAATTTAATAAATCAATTACGGTAAGAATGTTTATTTTTTTCTAAATTATTTTAAATTAATTTGATACTTTGCACATAGCCTCTACACAAGGTACACAATCTATTCTCTTATGGTTGATACCCCCTTTTTGTTACACCCTGTATATTTGTGTTCCTCTGTTGTCTGATATCTGTAACACAAGTGCTTAAGCTACTTAGTACGGAATCAGGTTAACGTATGAGATGTTGTGAGAATTATTATTATTATTATTCTCTGGAATGCACTACAAATACTATCTGGAGCGTACTCAATAGTCAGAAAAGAACTCCGTTCTCTGGAGTACACTACAAAGATTATCTGGAGCGCACTCAGGACACTCAGGAAAGATCTGTAGTATTCTAGAGACTGGAAATACCTTCGTTCTTTGAAGTATATTCTAAAGATTCTCTGAATTCTTTTCAGAGAAACTCCACTCCAAAGACACCGGAGCGCAATCCAGATACTGGAAAGAATGCGCTGGGCGTCAATTACCTACATCGCACAAGTGTTTTGCCTTTTCAGTTTAGCTTTAAGCCATATCGTTTTCTATAGAATTTATCTCATTGCATATATGTGAGTTACAGAAGCGAAGAGATGCGACGACGGAATAAAAATAAAGTTTAAAAACTAAAACCCGACTACCAAAAAAACACGCTCTAAAAAGTACGAAACAAGAAAACTGTCTCTGCTGAAATTATTATGTCGTATCGCCGTGGTCGTATGTCACATTGATTTTATTTTATTATTATAATGAATCTATGTTTTGCTACAATAGGTGGCATACGACCACGGCAATACGGCATAATAAATTCAGCAGAGACCATTTTCCTCTGTTCCCAGGGGTGGTTTTCGCCCCAATGTAGTCACTGAGTTAATTTAAATACTCGTTCACTGGCTCTCAGACGCCACATGGAGTTAGCTGTTTGTAAATTCAATAATTTTACAACTGCCATTAAAACTTTTGCTCGCTAGTTAACATGTTGTGATAGTGTTAATACCTACTTACTCAAGAGGGTGTTAGTACATAACGTTTTTTCTAGGGGACTCTAGAGAGCGCTGTAGTCAATTTAACGTGACGTCATGTAACCTATAACCAGAAGACAATCAAGACTCTTCTAACGACACCTCACACCACCTTTGTTCAAATATGATAACTAGTTTAGAAGTACATACATATATACAGGTCAAAATCATAACCCTCTTTTTTTCTTCGCCGTAGTCGGGTAAAAAATAAGTTTAATCCTAGGGATTATAGATGAAAAAAAATAATACCACTAATGAAAATAGTAAAATAGACATTTATTTGCTTTCGCTCAACTTTCGTAATTGCAATATTTGATTGAGTATTCAACACAACAAGGCACTTAACCTATTACGAGAAAATTCATAACATTTAATGAAACTTTAGCAATACTTTGATACAAACGTTTGGCACGGCTACTGCCTGATAGCACCACTGACGAACAGACTTACGTTACGCCCAAGAACCAGTAACAATCAGCTTATTGATACATGTATAATTTTAAAAAAGCTATTTTTGAATATTAAATTTATTAATTTTTCGTAGTATACATAAACATTTTCAAACATTCAAATGGCTTAGGATATCTATAAAATACATAATCAATGATAGCAATTGTAAAAAGCTCCCATACAGCAGGTATAATCCGTAACATAACGTTCAATTCCTAATGAATAGAATAAAATGAATGAAAACATTGCTACTGTATGGGCCACCATATACCATTTAAATATATGCACTAATTTAATTAGTCTATGGACTTGAGACATACACCTAAATGAAGTAAAAAAATTACCTCCAACTCGTCGAAAATGGCCAAAACCGAGCCTCCTCTAAAAAGACCTCTTCTAGGTTTTTTTTACCTCATTAAGGGCGGATTCGACCAATCTTAATCTGATACTAAATCTATAGGTAGCGCTGTCATTCCATACAAATCTAACGTTATACCATAGATTTATTGACTGATAAAGATTGGGAAATCGGGGCTTAGCCAGATATACTTCCAGAGCATAGACAAAATTATCTTTTAGGTAGACGAAGGAATCTAAAAAAAGAAACAAGTCATTATGCCGATTTTATCACATATTTCCAACTTGTGTAATTTTCCTTATTTTTTAAGATACACATTGCCTAGATACTAGCAATTCCATCTTGATTCTTGGTTGGACATAAATTCCATTGTGCGTATAATATTTTACTATTTTCAGTTTTGATTCTCGCGTTTTCTAATCAAAAGGAGCAGATATTTACATAGAATGTGAATTGTATATGATCTTGTGAGCGGAGAAATACAATCACGCACTTATGATTAGTATAAAACAAATTTTAGTGCGTAATGGAGGTCCACTTATCCAAACCATGAAAACTTTTTTTCACATATTCACAAAAGTTAATTTTATAAATATACTTATTTAGGCTGCCTGCCCGCCGGAGCGGATCGACGCCGCGGAGCGGAGAAATATCAACCAATATTGCACAAAATCTCCGCTGCTCTTCAGTGGACAAATCAGATTGGTTAATATTTATTCCGATTCTTCGCTCTAGTGGGCGCTACCGAGCATGAGAAATCTGTTGGCTTATAGATATAACCTCTTATAGACAGACCTCATGTAACGCCATCTATTGAATTTTCATTGACAGTAAATAAGCCCTCTTTAAAATCATCGGGTTTGTTAATTACAAATGTTTTAGCTAATGCAAGAGCTTGCATCTGAACGCTACATTTATTAAAAATTAATGGGCCGCCACTACGCACACATCTTGGCACTCACCAGGTGAAAGTAGCCAGCCCACACGCCTATACGTCGGCCGGGGAACTGAGGCCTCGCCCGCAGGGTACAGGGGACGCGGGGGGAAGGCGCGTCTCCCTTCGGAAATGTAGCTTTTTGTACAGTTTTAAAAACAAACCAAATAGGTAAAAAACCTCGCTTTGCTTTCTTAAAATAAATGTTATTCTATAGGTTAAGAACAATGCTGTAAACAGTTATGGAAACTTTGTTTTTTTCTTGGCTACACTACCCAGGGTTGAGAAGTTCCCCGACCGGACACCAGCGGGAGCCAACAGCGGGTGTTAGAGAAGCTGAAGCGGCCTGAGGCGCCATTACAATTACTCAACGTAAAATATTAACATTTGTTCGCTTACGACGATGTCGCCAACTTTACACCACTGCCAAGGAACTCAAACAAAACATTGAACCTTTTCGTGAAAATGTGGTTTTACTATGAGACTATCAGTTGCTTTGTGACATTAGCACATTCTTTCACTATTCGGTAACCATGACAAATGCATTCTATCAGAACTTCTAACCAGTGAATACTTAAAACGTTTCCTAACTTGAGTTTCTTGAACATCTAAAGTTAGTCTTTCTGAGACATTTTAAGCAGCTCTCAAAGGTAAGAAACGTTTGAGTAGTCGGAAGTTAGGGTAGTACCAGACATCGATCGATGGTAGACGGGCGCATTTACTTTGGTCGATAAGTCGGTCGTTAACCACGAATACGGACCATGATGTGTCATTATCACTTAGAACCATAAAGTTTAACTGTATGGAAACTAACGCCACCTAGTAGTCTAAGTGTCACAACATACCTTTTGAACTTTTGTACTAAGTTCAAACACAGCAGCGTGCTTTATACCTATGCGTATATAAGTATAAGGGGCTGTTGTCATTCGTGTCCACCAGGGCGGCGCGACGGTCGCCGAAAAGAAAAAACGATGTCGTCACTCTATTTCAGATACACATGATAAGGACCTCCGCGCTTCACTAGTGCGGGACGCAATACAGTTACGAACGACCAATGTAAGTACATGCGCCCCAATATATAAATAAATATTTCACAACATCACATACATTGATCTGACTCCGAGATAGGTAGCTCAAGCACCTGTGTTACGGATATCAGAATCAACAGTGGGATTACAAATATATACATATAATACTTTTCTTTTGTAAATACATACTTATAATATATAGATATTATTATAATGATAGTATAATTATAAACATTGAATGATCAATGTCGATCGATGGATTGCCTGGTCACACCATTTGCAAGTTTGAATTTGTCTTGGCATAATGTAGAGGTGGCCACACGCATATAAGCACAACATTACATAAGTACATTACATCTGCTATACACAATCACTGTTAGGTGGCCTATAAAACTCAAAAAATAAGAAAAAACAATACAATACAAAATCAAGCTTCAAATACAAAAAGGTGAAACGATTTACATCACCTTCAATGGTAAACAAGCATTTTCGTACACATTTAAAAATTCTTTGTCATGATCTTAAAATCGAACATCTAATATTACGCCATCTTATAATTAGAAAATAATAATAATCATCGTAATAATAATACTATTAAAATTTAAACTATAATACTGGCCGCCCAATAGGACGGCGCTAACTGTCAAATGTCATTACATAAGTGACATGACTAGTCGTCAAAAGCACGAGTTTGTGGCGAGTTCTATTATTGTCTATGTTGGACTTCACAGGGAGAATTAAAATTATTAGCTTTAAAAAAAAAAGACTCCTTGGAACTTTTCAAATTCTTGTATGATATTTCAAACGGTAAATAAGAATACATTTATGGAACTCCTGCCTAATCCCATCATAGTAGCGATAACTTGATTTCTATGATGGAGCCCTTTGCCCTGCAGTGGGACAGTATAAAGGCTGATACTGTACTTTTTATTATGGAATTCTATTTTCAAACAAGGACCTAAATTGTACTCTTCTGTGTTTGGTGTCATCTAGTATGCTAAGGAGTAAGTCATAGTTATTATACTGCTATGTGAGCTTACAACAATTGATCTATGAGATATTATATCAGACTTATAAGAGAATGTACCAACTTCACAATAAAAAAAATTAGGTATGTTCCTTGACCCGCGTATACTAAATCAATTTTATACTTCAAATCGCTCAAACACGTTCTATCCCTTTCTAAGTTTGTGACACGAGACGTTTGTTAAGCTATCAAAATTAAAAACCGTTTGGAGTTTTTGAGCGTAAATTATTTTTTTCAATACCGCAAGAATTTTATTTTTTAACAATGCTAATAATTTTAATGTCACCCTGTAAATGTATAAGGCATCGTTCACACAAGGGAATATCTCAAAGTTAGCAATATGAAGTCCGAAATAATTAGTCTATGATTCGCGATGTGCTCAAATGAGAATATTCACTCGTGTGTACGACTCCAGTGTTATTATATCACATCTTAACAATAATTTTAATATAAACAGCGTTGAATTCGGCGATTAACTAAAATACTATTAAAAGTTCAAGACAGGCTTACATCGGAAGTATTAAAATAGCAAACTTAAGATAATTAGAGACTGTTTGGTCGTCAGGCCAAATATAGTCTTTTTAAAAAACATTGACGACGTTTTGAATTTATTGGACCATAGATATATTATTTTTTATGGCAGACAAACGACGGCTCAACTGATGGCAAGTGATTACCGCTTCCCATGGACATCAGCAACACATAAGGTATCACAGATGCCTGGTCGGCCTCCATTTTCTTTAGTCCCAAGTTGTTATATCTTTCTAACAAACATCAGAGGAGTACTATATTGTTTTTTTTACAAACCAATATGGAATCTCTGGCTATAAAGTGTGTTTGTGTGAATAATATATTACTAATCAAAATGTTTCAATGTTTTATTAGTTAAAATAAAACATATCAGATAAAACACTCACAATTGAATCTGTCGGTCGATTGTAATCCCGAGAAAGAAGTACCATTTGTGTACTTATAGAAAATGGTGTGTAGTGTAGCGTGTGTATTTGATTGTCCTGAACTCCTGACCCTCCAGAAAGACGATATCGACTTCGGAAGGCGTATTAAGCTGTTGGACGCAATTACTGAAATGGTGATCATTGTAGAACCACACAAGATAATCTGGGACTCTAAAAGTGACGTCAGCTTTAGGAGTTCGCAGTAAGAAAACGAACGAATACTTCATCTGACGACCAAAACCCTCCAGAAAGACGATATCGACTTCGGAAGGCGTATTAAGCTGTTGGACGCAATTACTGAAATGGTGATCATTGTAGAACCACACAAGATAATCTGGGACTCTAAAAGTGACGTCAGCTTTAGGAGTTCGCAGTAAGAAAACGAACGAATACTTCATCTGACGACCAAAACCAAAAAGAACAGAAAATTGAATACAGTTAAGGTATAATTAATACGCAAATTGAGCCAGCAATTGTTTAGAAGCGTAACCACCCGCAGTGTAGTACATATTATAAGCACCTCTCAGAAACACTTGACTCTTAATACTAACTTAACACATATCAGTTAAAAACACTACCTGAGACTTTATGCGACACCTCGGAAATTTATTCTTTGGGGGTTTTTGATAATCTGACACCAGAAATGTAAGATGTTAATATACTTATACAAGAATAACGAATTTTGACCCATACTCCTACAAACTTAAGTTTGAAAACTTAGGGGTAGAGATCTACAGGCTTATTAAGACCAGAAATCTGAATGCGTAGAGTCTCAGTTAGTATCTATTTGAAATAGACGCAGTAACACAAGTTAAAATAAATAGCTTTCCACTATCATACGTTACCGGCTAGATAGTGAGATGTGTGCCAGGACAACGGGCTGCGTTCAACCGTAACTCATAGTATCTTTACGAACAGCTCGTATTGTATATATAGCTTTTAAAATTATGAATTATCGAGAAGTCTTACTCGCAAAATAGGCAAAACTTTTAGCATACGGCGAATATTCTAGCGCGATTCAGAAGTTATGACTAACGCCATCTGTTAGTTTGTTTTAGTAACTTTGCTATGAGCTTTGTATTTTGATGACAGAGGTCGCCGTTGGAGCTTCAACACCAGCTCGCCTGGCGTACACGACACTGAACTTTATTGCATAAAAAAAGTATATTCGTTTAGAAATGAGATAGATGCTATTCAAAAAGAACACTATGATTTCTGTTGAACATTATTAAACTAAATTTAGAAGGGTATTTGATTGAAGGTAGGTAAAATGCATGTTGACATGTAAAATAGAGTCCGCGCCACGAAAGAACTCCCGCCGCAAAACACGAAACTAAAATTTGAGATTCCTTGTGCCTATAACAACAAAGCTCAAATTTGAATGTTGGCGTGACAGAAGCGGCACCGATCACGGGACTTTTCGGTGGCGCGAACTCTACATTTAAACACAAACATACAGCCACAGATCTTTGATTTAACAGTAAATAAACATCGAGACAATATTAAATTACTTGTATGGTCTATAATTTGACGACCTCTATGCCGGAAGCCAGATTCAGGGGTCTTCAAGTTCAAATGCCGTAAAACTTGACCAAAGGGCATTTTATACACATTAATATTATAATTTTTACTAAACATGTCAACACACTTTCGGATATAAAAGTAGAAAATTAATGATCGCCAACCGCAACATTTTAATATAATGAGAAAGAAATCACACGTTTCATATCAAGTTATTCAGCGCTACGAAATTAACTCATATGCGACTATATTGTACATCAACTGTTCAAAGACAGCCGTCATCTTTCAAGTTTTACAACAATTGAAAAAATGTTAATGATATCAAAATTATAGGCGCCCCCTTCATATCCTTAAGACATGAATTGGGATAATCTTGGTGCTGTCATGTTTTAGCAAAACTTTTCAAAATCTGGCAATAGTCAACTATTTAACGAAGAAAAATTACATTTAGTTGCAGCAATTCCTATGTACAACAAATATCAAATATACACCATTTGATATTTTTGTCAGGATCCAAGAAAATTTACGAGTTTTACAAAATGAGTTTCACTACTTTAGTCACGAAAACTAAAATGCTGTACATGCATTTTATTTCTTTACATAAAAAGTTGTTTTATAAGTATTTTTACAACCATTAATTCTTAGCTCGAATAGAAAAAAAAAACCATCGATTCATATCATACAAGTGCCCTCGACATGACAATCGCGCTAATTTATACGCTACGAGGATTGTAATTTTTGACGTACTTTGTACGCAAAAGAGGAGAAGTTTACTAAAATATTCAACGTGAAAATATCGTATTATTCTGGTAAATATGGCTCGATCATGGGGAGGGCACGTATATAAGATCAATGGTAAAAATGCTCGTGCGAAATCCCTATCAGAGGAAACACTAAATGCGACCGATATCACCAATATTTTACACGACTTTAGAAGGATAAGGCACATAATTTATTTCGCATATCACTTTCACTAAAACTTACTATTTACAAATTATTACAAATAAATAAACATAATCATACTTTTTATATTTAAATGGACAATAAAATACCAAAACATTGATAAACTGAATTTCATAGAAACTGGCCACTTACGTTTAATGCAAAGTCTACATAAAATTATTGTCAATTTTTATTATTAAATAATGTAATGACATTTTATTGCTTTCATTACAAAATTATGATTTCAAACTGACTTCCATAAATCCATGCTACTTGTATTATTATTGAAAAAATATGTAATAAATTTACAAGACAATTTTTGACAAAATCGACACCTTTGTATTTCAAGTAGCAGTAGGTAATTTTATAACATGTAAAAATGTTTAAAATAATCTTAAAGCTGTTCATTAATTGGTATACCAGAATGATGCCACTAAGTTGACGACTGATATTGCTAGTTGCACGGTTTTACATTTGGACAGCTGTTTGCCAATAGAACATACAAAGGTGTCATAAATTTTACTTTTGATCGATTTTGTGGGACATGGAGCGATCTCACTACTACTTGAAATACTACATAAGAATGTAAATACTAATGTATGTATAGTCATGATTTCCTATATTTTTTTGAGTTTGTCCCACTAAATGTTAAAAAAAGCTACCATTTGTTAACAAGACTAAGGCTTAAGTATCGCAATGTTGAGATCGCCCAATGTATCGATATTTCTCACATTTCTAGTACAGGGTCAGCAGTATTTCAGATTTGGTTATCGACTCACGCTTTTAAAAGATGAAGAAAAGCTAAAAAGTAACATAATATTGAGATCCTTTAGTTTGCTCTGAAATAGTGGGTTATTTCTTAATTTCAGCGACTTCACAAGCCTAGGGCGTCCTTCGGCTAGCTAAAGTCATGATTTGCGGAAAGCCGTTGGTTTTCGATAGTGGCGAAAATGGCGGCTATCGCGTTTGAAGAATCCGCTAGATGGCGTACTATTTCAACAGCTTGGATTTTTACGTTCGTCAAATTGTCACTGACATATCATGTTCAAAAACAACCAATCACCTTGTAGATGGTAGTTCCATAGACATGCACCCTAAACAGACTGTGCCTTTTCATAGAATAGCCATACTTGAAAAAAAAACCGCGCGAAACCGCGCGGTGTTGGGTTCTTTCGTTTTTTCTCTACAGCACCTGTAGAGAATTTGTGTCAGGGTCGGTTGGATCTTTTTAGACTTTGTGAGGTGTTTTCGGAAAGTGGCAGATTCCGTTAAAACCGCACTTTTTTTAGTTCCATGGGTAGTCCTAGTACGCCATATACCGGATTTTTACAGGCGATAGTATGAGGAAGACCGCTGGCTGAGATAGGCTGATGGTGACGTCTATATATTTCACGTGGTCGCATCCAACATCCGGTCCTGCACTGGTGTCTCACCTCAGACCTCGTCGGGCGCCATGGCGTCGTCGTGGTGGTTGGCGGGCGGCGCGGGCGCGTGGGCGGGCTCGGGCGCGAGGGCGGGCGCGGGCGCGGGCTCGGGCTGCGGCGACGGCGCGGGGGGCGCGGGCGCCGCCTTGGCCGCGGCCTCCAGCGCGCGGATGCGGTTCTCTTGCTTCACTATGACGGACTTCAGTTTGCGAATCTCGTCCACCAGGTCGGAGAGCTGCTTCTCCTGTGAACGCGACGGTCGATGTGAGAGAGGTTCCAAATAAGCTCATTGTAATCATTCCCAGTTTCTTTTTATACCAAGTCGGTGTCAAACAAGCGTGCGGCTCGCCTGATGGTAAGCGACTTTCGCAGTATCTTCAGAGGACTTGCATACGCAAGCTACACGTCCAACAAGCATATGTTTTTTTTTTATTTATTTAGAATGAGTTACATAGGACAAATACAAGGTAAATAATTCAATGACGGTACAACAAAAACCATCGTCGGTTTTACCGTGCACCGCAGATTCGACAATCGGTCGCGAATATAATAGGTAACTTGGACTACAACAAATATAAACATCGCCCGCGCGCGAGCACACCCGCTCGGGCCGATCATAGAAAACATGAAATTTTGTGGGTACGAGTAACTTGTATTAAAATGTGTAGGTCACACGGGGTGATTTTACTGTCATTTATTAATTAGATTGTATCAGTGATAAGTAATATTGTTTGAGTTTGATTTTTATGTTTATATCAGTAATTTCACGTATAACTGAAAATGGTAGTTCGTTAATTAGTTTGGGGATCTGGTATTGTAACAATTGTTTTCCGTATGTATTATTGTAACCCGGTACAAGAAGAGTGGTGTTAGGTGCGCTTCGTGTTCTGTTACTACGAAAGACATATTTTTTATATCTTTCGGTAAAATAATGTTGACCTAAGAGCATATATTTTATTTGGTCGTGAACAGGTATTACATTGCAATAATAAAAGAGCTCGTGCGGATTGTTTTGAAACTGTAGTTTGATTTTATTTGGCACGATGGTTTTAAGTAATCTTATCTGTAATGCATAAATTTGATCGAGATGTGATTTAAATGTTCTGCCATAACTGGTTAAGCCATATTGAATAGTGGTTTCGGCTTTATACAGTTGTAGAAGTGTTACAAACGGTATTTTAAATTTAATAAGTTTGAACTTGGCCAGCATTGATCTTAACTTATCGCTTACGTGGTTAAAGAGTTCTGTCCATTTGAGCTTATCGTCAATTATCAAACCTAGATATTTTTGCTTTCTAACAACCTCGACAGGAGTACAAGAGCATGTAGGATAGGTTCCTTGTAGGCAGCTGTGATTATGAGCAATGAGGGAGAGATTTCTAGTTTTTCTATACATAAGTTTGGTCTTTTCAGAGTTGAGAACGAGGCCTGCATCGTGTGACCATTTAGAAAGTTTAGTAAAATCATCTTGCAGTTCTTTGAGAGCCTGGTCAAGATCCCTATTAGCTGCTATAAGGCACGTGTCATCAGCAAATTAGAATATCTCGCATTTTTTAACTGTATTTACAGCGTCGTTTACGTACGTGATGTAGTGAAGAGGCCCTAAGACTGATCCTTGAGCTGTTCCGTCAGACACATTGACGTTTCCACTCGTAGTATCTCCTATTTTGACTACATATGACCTGTCCATGAGATAGTTGCGACACCAGTTGTTTAGTGGACCCTGGATGCCGCAGTTTTTTAGCTTTTCGATTAGAGTTTCATGACGCAGCGTATCAAACGCCTTACTATAATCAATAAATACTATTAGGACGTGTTTTCTATCATTAAGATGCTTATATATACTATCAGTGAATTGCGAAAGCAGTTTAGTTGAACTTTTCTTAGGTAGGAATAGATCTGTTCCTGATGTGATAGACACTTACAACGGCAGCAGTAACCGGCTGAGGTGGAGTAGCCGAGACAGGGGTGCCTCCATGGCTATCCTTGTAGGAAGGTGGGGGAGACCTATCCTTGTCGTCTCGACCCCCTCTTATCCTTGGACCCGGCTAGAGCATTTGCCTTTTTTGTTACCTAGCTGTTCCTGTAAATCTTTCTTATATGATAGTCACTTACAATGCAAAACAGGTGGTTGGAGTAGCCGAGGCCGTGGTGCCACTATGGCTGTCCTTTTGCGCTGGATTAGACGACCTGTCCTATCTTCCTCCTGCGACTAAAGCGTTGACCTTCTTGGTGACCTATCCTTGTCTTCCCCTTCCTATTTTTTGGTCCAGCTAAGGCATTTTCCTTTGACTTGCAGCTGTTGCGAAAACGTATCCTAAAGGATTCTTTTAAGGTAAAAGCGACTTTAATATGTATAAAATGTGACTTACAATGGTAGCGATGACGGGCGGTGGTGGAGTGGCCGAGGCGGGGGTGCCTCCGTGACTATCCTTGTGTGCAGGTGTAGGAGACCTGTCCTTGTCGTCCGGCCAAGGCGTTGGCCTTCTTAGAGACGTGGAGCTGTTTCTGATATAATAGACACTTGCGAGTATAATGGCAGCAGCCACTGCGACTCCCTGTGGCTTAGGCAACTATGGCAGGGGTGTCTCCATGGCTTTCTTTGTGGGAAGGTGGGGGAGATCTATCCTTATCATTCTCCCCCCCCACCCCCACCAATCCTTGGGCCCGACTATGACGTTTAACTTCTTAGAGACCTAGAGCTGTTCCTGTCAAATTATCTTATATGATAGACACTTACAATGGCAGCGGTGACGGGCGGAGGTGGGGTGGCCGAGGCAGGGGTGCCTCCGTGGCTATCCTTGTGCGCAGGTGTAGGAGACCTGTCCTTGTCGTCGCCGCCCCTCCTGTCCTTGGGCCCGGCCAAGGCGTTGGCCTTCTTGGTGACGTGGAGCTGCTGCGAGGCGCGGCCGGACACGTACCCGCCCTGCACGACAAGAGCACGCTCCTGTAGTTTGGTTAGGGACCCCCTAGCCTATAGCATCTGTCTTTTGATAGTTCTGTTGGCTTTACTGGCTAAATAATAAACTAGCTATTGAAAGAATTGTGAAGCTTTTTACGCGCGTTCATTTGAGTCTTAAACCGTAAAATCTTATGTGGGATGCAGTGACCAGTGAAACGGTAGTCATCTAAAGGTTAACTTTTTTTTATCACCAGTCAAATTTTATATCCATGGATTAAATTTACATCCAAGAGTCGTCGAAACGTGTGAAGTAAACATTATTTTAAAGAAAATCGTGAAAATAGTTACACTAGTAAGGAACGGCCGGAATAATATTTAACTTATTCGAAATTTTATAAATATTTATAACGGAATGACCTTCGACAGGGCCCACTCGTAAATAAAAAAACAATTAAATGAAGGTACTTTGGCTATTGTATTTTATTTTAAACGCCTTCATTAATTTAATAAAAAAAAATCTACTTTATTGCTTTAAGGCAATCACATATTAGTTAAGTAAGAGACAGTCCCAATAGTAACAAATTTCTCGTGTTGGGATTACTTTTGCTTATTAATTCTATAAAATAATTATCTCTAACCAGAGACAATACAAAGTTGTCACCCACTATTCTACTCATCATAGTGAAACACGAAGAAGGTTATGGTTACGTGTTACGGTTAGTATCACTATAAAAGCTTCAAACTCAGTTACAACATGAACACAACAAACAACAGGTTATAGGAAAGCCAACAGAATCATCAGACAAGACCACTCATCATTATCACAATATCAACTTCACTCATATACAAAATAAAATGGGGTTTTCGCAAATTAATTTTACATTAGATGGCGTTATGTAGACGTCAGGTCGTCTATACTCTCATTTTTTAACTATCTGGAAACTGACAGATGCAAATGTCAAGTTTCTATGACATTTTGCGTCTGTCAAAGTTAGCATAAAGGAGATCCTTGGACTTTTATATATTATTGGCCTAAATATAAAATTTCTGGGCAAAAAAATTGCTGTATTTTGTTAGGACTTCATGACGGCAAGTGAAGTTCAAATGTCAAAATTTGGCAAGACAAAAAAAAATCTTTTTTGTTTGTTCATTGACTGAACATGTGTGAAGATGATAATTTTCGAACTTAAATAAAACCAAGGATGACCCTACAGCTTTGGGGCCATAGTAATAAATACTCAGGAGGTGAAGTCCTACAGAATACACTAAAAAAAAATTCTAGCTGGCACTTGGACCAAAAAAGCGGATGTCCCTTATGGGGATGACACATTGACATCTGTCAGTTTAGTTCACATAATTAAACATCTCAGTTTATAAGTGGATTGGTTATATTTTGACGTATCAAGTCAAAATGACGATATTGCGATGATATACAAATCATTCAATGACATCAAAGATGGACCTCAAGCTTACATAATGATTCGAGTATCTAACGGACTTTTTTATTTGTAAAAACCCTCATTTTAAGAAAAATGTGTTGCCCCAAAATATGTACTCGTCGAATCGTTTTCTAAGTCACCTTTATGACATTGATAACAACTTTGAGCATCATACTTAAGGGCGTAGGCATTAAGGGTATTATTACTCATACATATTTGTTAAAACTTTCTTAACTCAAAAAGTGTGTTAAAGCAGTTTTCATTCCTTTATCGTTTTTTTTTGTCTCAAACGTCAAAACTGCTCTATAACACCGTTTTAGCTAACAAAGGTTTATTGAACGTTTATCAATAAGGTCCTTAATTAATACATTTTTAATGAAGTACTTACAACAACTTATTCTGTCTATCCACTTACCTGCACTGCCATAGTGAAAAATAATAATAGATATATTGAAACAACATGCGTGCACACAAGTAAAATATTAACAACGCTACACAAATAAAACGTGAGTTTTATCTGGATGTGTGGAAAATATATACAGAGTGAAAATGGGGACGAAGTCCTTGCTACCTCACTTTATAAAGGACAGACAGCCACAAATCGGTTACTGCAATCTCTGTCAAAGGAGATTCTCGAATTTTCAAAATAAAATTTTGCTGTATTTTATTAGGGCTTGTCCCCCTGATGTTCAAATGTCATTCATTGATAATGTATAAAGACGTAGATTTTTGACCTCCAATAAAACCAATAATTTGATTTTGGTGTCATTGTAATAAATACTCAGTGGGGCAAGTAATACAGAATACTGCAGAATAATTTACTGGCTGGCAGTTAGACCAAAAAAGAGGATGTCCTATGCTTTTTTTTTATTGTTATTACTTTTTCTTTGTGTTCGCGTATGTACATAATTAATCTTTGAATACAAGTCAACAAGAAAACACAACCTGAATAAAAATATGTATAGATCTGTTATCAGAATTTTCATATCACGTCAAGTTATTAAGTTACAGAGGGTTGAAAATCTGAAA